>BLSH010076402.1:823300-848815 GCA_018402905.1 Glandirana rugosa | reverse complement strand
GAGGACGTGGGACGAGAAGAGGACGTGGGACGAGAAGAGGACGTAGAAGAGCAGGGTGCAGGAGAAGAGCAGGGTGCAGGAGAAGAGCAGGGTGCAGGAGAAGAGCAGGGTGCAGAAGATGAGAGTAGAGCGGAGAAGAGCAGGGTGTAGGAGGAGGATGGCAGAGAAGATAAGAACACGTAGAGGATTAGAGTGTAGCAGATGACGTAGAACAAATACACAACACATGCAGCATTTTAATTTCCATGCATTTTAGTCTATTAATTTATTAAGGTTTTTTTACACAAGTTATACATGTAATATTTTTGATGCTTGTGTTATTCTGCATTAAAAGTCAATTCACATAGATTATCACACAGGTTTGAGTGTGTTAAAATGCTGCTACCTTCTGTCTATGGTTCGCAGTGAGGTTCTATGAGATTCTCTAGATGTGAGCAAACAATGAGCCATCTCAGGTGCTGGTAAAATTGGAGAACTGTTACATATGCAATGTGCATATATAAATAAGGATTCTTCATCCCAAGTAATATCTAGGTTTGTGTGCTGCACAATTTAATGTGAAAAACATCATGAGATAAAATGATGATTACAGTGACATATCTTTGTGGACTGCCACACTTTGGAAGGGGAAGACAGCTAAGCATGAAACTAAGAGCACAAGGCAGAGTAAGTAAAAAGGAACAATGGAGAGAATAAAGGACAATCTAATGGTGAAATGGATATTGCAGAGGTGGGCACAGATCGAGGTGACAGAAAAGGCTGTGGTAAACAGGGTGAACACATTGGAGGAAAGGAAAGTAGGGCATGCCGAGAGAAAGAAGAAAGTCCGCAAACTTAACTTCTCCACTCTGCATGCGTCATTTTCCTCCACTTAAACACATTTACCCTGTTTCCACAAAGTCTGTTGGGTGATCTCCTTTTGTAAGATTGTTGAGATATCTGATGAAGTGACACTATAGCAAAGACAGGGGAGCAGAAGAGCAGGGATACCACTGGATGAACATTTCTTTACCTCCAGAATATCTCGGATCTCACAGTTGCTCTCCAGAGTTTCCAGTTTTAGATGTGCCGCACCCAAGATACGATCTGACTTAAAGAGCCCCCTAAAAGCACAGCAAACAAAACAAATGTAATAATATCTAATGAGATCAATGACGGCTTCAAATGCGCTAATCCCTATTTTACCCTTTCTGGATGATTTCAAATTTGATTCCTTTTGCCTGTATCGCCCTCTTCAACCCCCTGTGATTGCGATTAATATGGAGCTTAAACTTCTCCTTAAACACTAGAACATAATACAAGAGACATTTATGTAGTCATGTTACAGAACACTGATCACCACTCTGATAACACGTCTTTGCCATACCCGGTGAGTTGGTCCCCTTTATTACATTGGTTTTATCTCGCTGGGCTTCCTCCTGCAATGCATCAACAAGGTAGGTAAGTAAACGTTGCATATTTTAATTTATTTAAACCTTTCACTATGTGTGCATTTCATTTAATTTCACTGTGTGGACAGGGAGACTGACTTTTTTGACTTTTGGGCTAAGCTCCACCCCCCTGCATGCACCCTGTCCAATAGCAGTGCTTTTGACTATAGGGCTCCCTTTTTACATCGGAATGGCAGTTAGGTGGAGCTAAGCCAAGGATGCAGACACTTCACGCCTATGGTCACAACATACACTTTAATTTTATAATATCAGCATTGTAATAACAATACAAACATTTATTTTGACAATCCAATATAAGCTTACTTGGCCTTGGCTAACACTATGAACTGCATAGGAACCACAACACATTCCTATACAATTCACATGTGATTCAGTGTTGTGCGATTTTTTCCCATTCGTTTTGGAACCACATCGCATCAAAGTTGTGCATGCACAAATTTTGGATCCACACTTCACCTGGATCTCATGGCCAGTTCGGATCCGGTGATCTGAACCCTTCATATTCTCATTCATAAACTATTCCCCAAAAACCTCTGCGGAGCACTTCTGAATCTAAAACCTACCCCACCCTAACCCTATACACCCTCAACTAAACAATTGGCACAGTTACTTTCTCTCACCTCTAACCCCCCTCTTCCTGTTTCAGAGGTATGGCAATTAACAATACCAATTTCACTCTGTATGTGTGTGTACACACACACACACACACACACACACACACACACACACACATAATAAATATATACACATAGGTGCATCTGGAAACAATAGAATATCATCAAAAAGTTAATTTCGGTAATTCAATTCAAAAAGTGAAACTAAAATGATATAGATGTGTCACACATAGAGTGAAATATTTTTCAAGCCAAGCATTTCTTTTTTTTAATTGTTATGATTATGGCTTACAGCTAGTAAAAACTCAAAATTGAGTATCTCAAAATTAGAATGTTACATAAGACCAATAGAAAAAGGATTTTTAATACAGAAATGTTGGCTTAGTGAAAAGTATGTCCATCTACAGTACAGTATGCACACAATACTTGGCCAGGGCGGCTTTTGCATGAATTACTGCATCAATGCGGCGTGGCATGGAGGCGATCAGCCTGTGGCACTGCTAGGGTGTTATGGAAGCACAGGTTGCTTTGATAGCGGCCTTCAGCTCATCTGCATTGTTGGGTCTGATGTCTCTCATCTTCCTCTTGACAATACCCCACAGATTCTCTATGGGGTTAGGTCAGGTGAGTTTGCTAGCCAATCAAGCACAGTGATACCATGATCATTAAGGCTGGGTTCACACCATTACGAATTGGATGCAGGTTCCCCACATCCAATTCGCAATAGCAGGAGATTTTGACCGGCTCTCTATGGAGCCGGTTCACATATCTCTGCATCAGGTCCGTTGCGATTTGCACAAGAACGCTGTGCGTCTTTTGGTCCAAAAGTCGGGCTGAAATCAGACCTGGAACGGTGAACCAGGACGTACCTGACCCCTGATGTGAGCCGCATGCGGCTCCTATGTGAACCCAGCCTAAACCAGGTATTGGTACTTTTGGCAGTGTGAGCAGGTGCCAAGTCCTGCTGTAAAATGAAATCAGCATCTCCATAAAGCTGGTCAGCTGAGGGAAGCATGAAGTGATTTCTAATTTCCTGGTAGAGGGCTGCGCTGACTTTGGACTTGATAAAACACAGTGGACCAACACCAGCAGATAACATGGCTCCCCAAATCATCACTGAATGTGGAAACGTCACACTGTACCTCATGCAACTTTGATTCTGTGCCTTTCCACTCTTCCTCCAGAATCTGGGACCTTAATTTCCAAATGAAATGCAAAATTTACTTTTATCCCAAAAGAGGACTTTGGCCCACTGAGCAATAGTCCAGTCCTTTTCTCCTTAGCCCAGATAAGATGCTTCTGACGCTGTCTCTGGTTCAGGAGTGGTTTCACACAAGGAATACGACCGTTGTAGCCCATGTCCTGGATGTGTCGATTTGGTGGCTCTTGAAGCACTAACACCATCCGTAGTCCACTCCTTGTGAATCTCCCCCAAATTCTTGAATGGCCTTTGCTTCACAATCCTCTCAAGGCTGCAGGTATCCATGTTGCTTGTGCACCTTTTTTAATTCCACTCAGCTTTCCATTAATAATATGCTTGGATACAGCACTCTGAACAGCCAGCTTCTTTAGCAATGACCTATTCTGACTTACCCTCCATGTGGAGGGTGTCAATGACTGTGTTCTGGACAATTGCCAAGTCAGCAGTCTTCCCCATGATTGCGTAACCTACAGAACCAGACAGAAAGACCATTTAAAGGCTCAGCGAACCTTTACAGGCGTTTTGAGTTAAATTATCTGATTAGAGTGCGACACCATGGGTCTACAATATTCAATTTTTTCACAATATTTTAATTTTCTGAAATTTTGGGTTTTCACTAGCTGTGAGCCATACTGCTTGAAATATATCACTCTGTGTGTAATGAATCTATACAATATAGGAGCTTTACTTTTTGAATTAAATTACTGAAATAAATTAACTCTTTGATGATATTCAATTTTTTTATATGTACCTGTATATACCCATGCACACACACCTATCAATAAAAACATTTGATCAGGAAAAAACACTAGGTAACATTTTTATTTATTTGAAACTATTCGTGATAGCTGAGAAAGTGCCTCCATACAATTAGAGGGACATACATAAAAATATACACTTCAAAAGAGATGTAATAAGTAAATAAAAGCAAAGGTAGAAAAAAATGGATTTTTTGTATAACTTACCGTAAAATCCTTTTCTCTGAGTCCACTGACAGACGCAGCATTCTTATGACACATGGGGGTTATGCTCATCCTACTAGGAGTAGACTAGGCAAAAACAAACAAAAGCGTAGGTTGGCCCTTCCCAGGGGGCCGTCCTCACCTCAGCATATAATCCCCCTGCCCCGTACAGCACATCAGTTCGTAACAAGCCGTACAAAACCAACGCAGAGGGGTGGGTGCTGCGTCTGTCAGTGAACTCAGAGAAAAGGATTTTACGGTAAGTTATACAAAAAAAAAATCTATTTTTCTCTTCCGTTCACTGACAGACGCAGCATTCTTATGACACATGGGGACGTCCCAAAGCTGTGCCAATCAAGAGGGGTGGGCAAAAACTATAACAACTGTACCCAACAGAAAAACGCCCTCTCAGGCGGCACTAACTGCGCCTATACTGCCGCTTGTAATACCTTGCGGCCAAAAGCAGCATCCGAGGATGCTGAAACATCAACCTTGTAAAACTTAGTAAATGTGTGCACTGAGGCCCAAGTAGCTGCCTTGCACACCTGAGACATCGAAGCTTGGGGTCTAAACGCCCAGGACGTACTAACTGCCCTGGTGGAGTGCGCCGTGACCGGGAACGGGGGAACCTTGCCCCGAATCTCATATGCATGAGTCACGGTCCTCCGTATCCAACGTGATACGGTAGCCGACGAGGCCACCAAACCTTTGCGCGACCCTTCCGTCAGCAAAAATAAAGAATCAGACTTCCGAAAAGAAGCTGTAGAACTTAAATATACCCGCAAAGCCCTCACCACATCCAAAGAATGCAGCTCGACCTCTTTAGGATGTGACGGGTGCGGACATAATGAGGGAAGAACAATATCCTCATTTAAATGAAAAGAAACCACCTTCGGAAGAAATGAAGGTGAAGGCCGCAGGACTGCCTTGTCCTTATGGAGGACCAAGTAGGGTGACCTGCAGGATAATGCTGCCAGCTCCGACACCCGCCTGGCGGATGTGATAGCCACCAGAAAAGCCACCTTCTGCGACAATAAACGTAAGGGAATGTCCCTGATCTTTTCATATGGTGGTTTCTGTAGCACAGAAAGCACCAAATTCAAATCCCACGGTGCCAAGGGCGACCGTATCCGCGGGGCCACATGACGTACTCCTTGTACAAATGTACGGATCAAAGAATGCGATGCCAAGGGCCGCTGAAACAGAACCGCCAGGGCTGAAATCTGCCCTTTAAGCGTACTTAACGCCAGGTTCTTGTCCAGTCCTTGCTGCAAAAATGACAGCACTCTGGATACTCTATAAGATCGGGGATTCCATCCTCCCGCCTCGCACCAGGTAATATAGGCCTTCCAGGTCCTATAATAAATCCTACGCGAGGTACTCTTACGTGCTTTAATCATAGTAGGGATTATGGAGTCCAAGACACCCCTATCCCTCAATACCTGGGACTCAATAGCCAAGCCGTCAAAGCCAGCGAGGGTAAAGCAGGGTGCAAGATGGGCCCCTGAGACAGTAGGTCTTCGCGAAGTGGAAGGCGCCACGGAACATCTGCCACCATTCGTACTACGTCGGCGTACCACGGACGCCGTGGCCAATCCGGAGCTACCAGGATTGTCGGGATTCCCTCTGCTGCTATCCTGCGCAAAACGCGCGGTAGAATCTTCAGAGGAGGAAAGATGTACAGTAGCCGATACCGACCCCAGGGCGTTACCAGTGCGTCCGAAGCGACCGCCAACGGATCCTTTGTTCTCCACACAAAGTTCTGTACCTTGTGATTGTACCTGGAGGTCATCAGATCCACCTCTGGAGTGCCCCATTTGCAGCAAATCTGGTGGAACACCTCTGGATGCAGGGACCACTCCCCCTGATCCAGGGTCCGGCGGCTGAGAAAGTCCGCCTGCTAATTTTCCACGCCCGGGATGTAGATTGCAGAGAGCTGGCACGTGAAGCTCTGCCCACCGAAGGATCAGAGCCGTCTCCGCAGCTGCTGCTGCGCTTCTTGTTCCGCCCTGATGGTTCACATACGCCACCGCCGTGGCATTGTCCGACTGAACCCGAACAGGGCGGCCTCGCAGCCTTTCTGTCCAATGGGACAGGCAAAGCCTGATCGCTCTCAGTTCCAGTACGTTTATCTGAAGACGAGCTTCCCGTACTGACCAATGACCCTGGACGGAGGATTGTCCCAGGACTCTTCCCCAACCTTATGGCCGGAGCCCGAATCCACCAAATCAGAGACCCTCGAGACTGATGATCCAACCTGATCAGTCTGTCTAGGGATAGGGGAGACTTGTCCCACTGAGACAGAATTGTCCTCTGTAGGAGTCGAATATGACTCTGGGCATAAGGTACCGCTTTGAAAGTCGACACCATGAGACCCAACACTCGCATACAGAACTGTAAGGAGAACCACTGGCGTGACAACAGGGTTCGCACTGCTGCCTGAAGAGTCAGTAGCTTGCCCGGTGTTAGAAACACCCTTGCCTGTATTCTGTGTCCAGAATCAGACCCAGGTACTCCAGCCTGCAAGTCGGAGTCAATGATGACTTCTGTAGGTTGATCAGCCAACCAAACTCCTCTAACGTGGCTACCGTGATTGTCACGTTCTCCTCCAGAGCTGTAGCCGACTCTGCTCTCAGCAGTAAATCGTCGAGGTACGCTACCACCGCGATACCTCTTTGTCTCAGCAATGCCAGCATCAGGGCCACCACCTTGGTGAACACCCGGGGAGACGAGGCCAGCCCGAAGGGAAGTGCCACAAACTGGTAATGCAGATCTCCCACTGCGAAACGCAGAAAACGCTGATGACTGAGACAAATCGGAACGTGGAGATATGCATCCTTGATATCCAAGGACGCCAGAAATTCCCCTTGGCGCAGGGCGACCACGACCGAGCGGATGGATTCCATCCTGAAACTCTTCGAAGCGATTCAATGCTCTTAGATCCAAAACTGGTCTGACCTCTCCCTTTTTGGATACCACAAAAAGGTTTGAATAAAATCCGTGAAATCTCTCCACCCTGGGTACCGGTACGATCACCCCCTGTTCGGCGAGAGCTCGGACAGCGCCTAGAAGCGCCTCTTGGCGCTCCTGCGCGAGCCTCAAGTTTGAGGGGAAGAACCTTTCTGGGGGCAGAGAGCTGAATTCTATCCTGTACCCGGAAGACACCACCTCCAGGACCCACCGATCGGTGATGCGGGCAGCTCATAGGTCTGCGAACCCCAGTAACCAGCCCCCCCCATCATGCGGAGGCGGATTTATCCTTCGCTTTTTCGGACTTATGCTGCCAGGGCCTTTTACTATGCCCAGCGAAAGCTTTTCCGGTCTTGAAGCGTTTACCTGCTGAGCCGGATGCCCGAAAAAACTTCTTCTGACCTGACGCGTCAGGGCCCTGTCTGCGCCGAAACTCACGCTGTTTTGGCTCCAAGAGAAAAGTACTTTTCCCTCCCGTGAAATCCTTAATGATTTCATCCAACTGTGGGCCAAACAGACGCTCTCCCTCAAAGGGAAGGTCTGCCAGCGCTTTCTTTGAAGCCTGGTCGCCCGACCAAGATCGGAGCCACAGCACCCGTCTGATAACAATTGAAAAAACAGACATTTTTGACAACATCGGAAGGAGGTCCAAAGCAGCATGACATATGTAGCGGAGCCCCTCTTCCAAATGTTGTGCCCGCTGTACTTCAGCCTGTGCACAATCACAAGTTAAATTAGTGCACAGAGTGGCAGCATGCTCCCGCAGAGACTGTGCCGCCATTGCAGTTGCTAGCGCCGGCCGCATGGCTGACCCAGCCAACAAGAACAGTGCTTTAGACACTGTCTCTGTGCGGCGATCGGTCGCTTCCTTAAAGGATGGAGACCCATCCAAGGGAATGGTGGTTGCTTTATTCACCCGAGCTACGGCAGGGTCCACCACCGGGGAGGCCCATCTTTTAGTAAAGCTCTCCTCAAAGGGGTAGCGCACCGCAAAACTTTTAGGCAAAGCAAAGGAATTTGGTGGCTTACGCCACTCCTTAAACACCGCCTGCTCAAATACTTGATCATAAGGGTAAGCCCTAGAGGCCCTAGGCGGTTTAAGTGGGCCACAAACATAAGCGGACTCATGCGACTCCCCTGCTGGATCAAGGCGCATGGAATTGCGGATATCAGTGATCAGTGTTTCCACTATCGCTTTATCACGCAAAGACAGAGTCTCCTGACTCTCCTCACCCTCTGAGGGCGGTTCACCCTCTGCAAGATCCACAGGTGTGACCATTGAGGCGCTTTCCAGATCCGAATCCTCCCCTGAGGAAAGGGGGGGGGGGTGGGCGTTTCTGAGGAACCCTTGGAACGGGTACCTCCGCCCGGGGGAAGAACTCCCCAAACACCGCCCTCAGCTGTTCCAAAGACACTAGCGTTCCTGGGGTGGACTGTAGATCCGCAGGTACTCCTGCCATAGTATTGCTGGCCTCTGACATCTCAGCCTTCCGGCACCCCCACTGTGTAACCACCACCTCTACTCCACCAATCAACCAGGGAGACCCGGGAGGATTGCCCCCACCGCTACCAGCACCCAGGAAGGGCCAGCTATACTTGCTGTTTAGATGCCTCAGCACTCCGACCCGAAGAGCAATGCCCACAAACTACTGCACGCCAGGAGCCTGCTGCTGTGTGTCAGCCACGCTGTACAAGCGAAAATTGGAAGCCCACTTCCGTTTTTAAACACTTCCTGTACAAGGACTGCACTTCCTTTAAGCTACCACTGGGGGCCGCCAGAGAGCAGGTTGAAAACCACATGGTTTCACAAACAATGGACGCTGCCATTACACCCGCGCGGTCGGCCACGAACGAGCGGTGCTCCATACTCCAATGGCGGCGACCCGCCAAACACAGCGCTCCGGACAGTCGGTGCAAAGTCGAACGGTCAGTGCAAACGTGCCGTACTGCGGAATGGGGGGGAGGGGTGAGGGGGGGACGGAGGATTATCCTCACAAGGGTATTACCCAATATGTCCCTCTAATGGACCCCCACCGGCCGGCTACCACCAGAGCTGCCCAGGCGCCCACTCTCCGCGCCCTAAGGTGACAGAGGGGTCCACTCACCAATCCTTGACTGGCGCAGCGGGTAGCCACCGGAGCAGACCTACCATCCCCTAGGGGAGGCATGCTGCTGGCCAGGCCACTGGACAGGCGTACCAGTCACTGGGCTCTAGTGGGTTTTAGCCACTGGCCGCCCGCACGGAACAGGCGCTATGCGGTGGGCACCCCTAAGGGCATTCGCATAGTGTCGGCTGGACTGGGGAAAGATCTGGATTCGAGATATCCTCTATAGCACCAGCCAGCTTCTTGATAGCAGTCTTCATCAGACGAATCTTCAGGAGACCGCAGATCCCAAAGGGAACCAGGTCTACTCCTTGCACTAGGCAAATAAAAACTGATGTGCTGTACGGGGCAGGGGGATTATATGCTGAGGTGAGGACGGCCCCCTGGGAGGGGCCAACCTACGCTTTTGTTTGTTTTTGCCTAGTCTACGCCTAGTAGGATGAGCATAACCCCCATGTGTCATAAGAATGCTGCGTCTGTCAGTGAACGGAAGAGAAAAATGGTCAAGAAAGTGGTTGCACTTCGCAGCCACAGCTCCCATCAATCACTAGAAGCCACTATTGCTAGACTCCTCACAGCATCATTAGTCTGGGATCCATCGTGTTACTGTGTGTTATACTGCCCTGATAGATTCCCTTCAAAAATATCCTTTCACCCTGATAATTGACTGCTAGGACCTGAACACTGTATCTTGGGAAGAGGTCACATGCTCCCCAAAACTCAGCAGCAACACGCATTTTGCAGCAGCTGCCATGGAGGACAGAGCACAGGGGGGCGCTGTCAAGGTATAGGGTGGTGGGCTTTAAAAAGACACTATTTGCCCAGAATGGTCTCTTTCAGTGGGGGCTGGTGCTCGATAATTCGAGGGGTAGCAGCTAACAAACCCTCCCGGGAGACTGACATGAATGCGGGAACCCCCCCCCTCCTGTTGGGAGATGGACGGCCTCCTTACCTTAGGAGGCAGATGTCCTACCTACCGGGGATCACTCTGATCTCCCCTTCTCCTCCCTCCCCTGTCCGAGCCGGGGAGTGCCGGATGGCTGAGCCACTGCGGGTGAGCCGTACCTGAAGTCACAGTCGGTCGGGCTTACCCTGCTTCTCCTCCTCCTCGGCCAATAAGATTGCTTCTCACGACCCGCTTCCTGATTGGCTTGCCTGGGAGGAAAATCAGTGTGACAATAGCGAATATTCATTCGCTACTGCAACTGTGTGGGCTCTGGGTGCAGTGCCCACCCTTTTTTGAAGGGTATTAGAGCTTCTGGCTCTCATCACGTGCTTCAAAAAAAAAAAAAAAATCCCCCATTGAAATCCATGCATCCAGCGCCCTGCAAGTAGATCAGGGGGCAGCGCCCGTGCACCCCTAATGGACGGGCCACCACAGGTCTCTTTAATTTACCAAACCCCAGACTTTCAGTGATGGATGGAATTTCAGTTATTCATAAAAGTCATCATTCATTGAACTATTCTTGTAGACTGTCAAGCTCTGCCTCCTCTCACACCATGGAGTG
This sequence comes from Glandirana rugosa, assembly GCA_018402905.1. Taxonomy (NCBI): domain Eukaryota; kingdom Metazoa; phylum Chordata; class Amphibia; order Anura; family Ranidae; genus Glandirana; species Glandirana rugosa. The sequence goes on along the minus strand of BLSH010076402.1, from coordinate 838,004 downwards.
TTATAACTCTGGAGGAAACATTTTTATTTTATGAATGAAAAATTAAATAAAGTAGGACCCACCAATAATGATCACAGTGTGTGAGAGGAGTTAGTAAATCATTTTTGGGGGGAATAACCCCTTTATATAAATTTATCCTTTTGGTGCTCCTTACCGTACTAGGATAGGCAAATTCAAATCGAACAAAGGTGTCCATATCACTCTGAGATGATCCTGAGACAGAAAAACACTGTCATGAGAAATGAGCAGAAGAGGAAAAGGAGAGGGAGCGGGCAGGTATAAGTGAGTATTAATTACCGGCGGGTGTGGGTAAATTCACAGCTTTGGACACATACAGCACAAGGTCTGAAACGGTCAGGTCCGGGAAGACCCTGTAGGTGGCAGACAAGAGTCAGAGAGAGCAGCAGGGTTGCCGGCGATACATCGATGTATAGATTACAGTTACTTACTTGACAACGCTGACAGTTCGCTCCTCATAGTGACACCGAGGCACTGGTAGGCCACGCACGTGTGCCTGCTTTACAATCTCTATATACTTCATGCATTCCTCTGCTAATTTCTCATACCTGGTGAGAAAAAAAAAATCTTCAGATTTCTACTGAGCAAAGAAAAGAAAAGGAGAGAGAAAGTAAATCAGCAAGAGGAAGGGAAGGGCAGCAAAAGAGGCAGAGAGAGAGAGAAAGAAACACAGACAGGTGGAAAGAGAGGGGAGAGAGGAGAAAGGCAGTGGAGAAGAAGAGAGGGGCGAGAGGAGAAAGGCAGTGGAGAAGAAGAGAGGGGGAGAGAGCAAGAAAGAGAGCAAAAATGTTATTCTGCATCAAGGAAAATATATTCTCTCTCTCTCATACGCATCAAACATGAACAAAAAATGCATTTAAAATGCAAAGAAATGTGCATCACTGGGTGTTACTGCATGCACATGGGTGTGTAGGGGCTCACAGATAGATGGGGAGTAAGAGGAAGATAGGTAAGGGAAAGAGGACAGAACAGAAATTAAAAGGACAACTAGAGACATATTAGTGGGCCCAAATCAATCAAATCAAGAACCAAGCAATTTCTTTGTTGTTCTACAATAATCAAAATTGTAAATACGTTTTAGTTCTTTCCAGTGCTACACACAACTACCTTCCCCATAATATTTCATAAAAACATCCATCCTATGCTACACCTCCTTCCTCATTGTATGTCTAGTGTGTCAATAGAATTTAGGAGTCCGACTGCCCGAGGAAAAAAAAAAAAAAAAAAAAATTTGTAACCTGGTGGTACGAAAGTCAATACAACTCCCGTACGAGACAGAGCATAGAGGAGAAAATGGTTTGCCCAGACAAGACAGAGTATGGATGACATAAAATGAGACAAAGTACAGCACAGATAATTGTGGTAGACTGAATTTTCTATAGTAGGAAGAAAATATTTCAACAGGTAAAGCACAAACAATACAACAGAGCTGTATAATTGCCAAATAAACTTGGACCTATTATTGTACATGGGGCAACATACTCTACCCTTAAAGTGATACTAAAGATTCGGTTATTTTTTTTTTTTTTTAAATAACAGACAAAATTACCTCCTCTGCGCAGCAGTTTTGCACAGAGTCGCCCCGAACCTCCGCTTCTGGGGTCCTCCAGCGGCGCTCCTGGGCTCCTCCTCTTCTCAAGTGACCCATCAGGGAAGCACTTTCCCTGGGGTCAGTTGTGCGGGTGCGCTCCTGAGTCCTGCTGCTGCATCCCACGTCACTGGACTTGATTGACAGCAGGGGGGGGCCAATGCTCCTGCTGCTATCAATCTAGCCAACGAGGACCCGTGGCTGGAGCTGCTAGGCTCGTCCCCAGCGCGGGAACAATCGGCTCAGGTAATCAAATGGGGGGGGGGGGGGGGTCGGGGTTCTGGGGGGCTGCAAGAAGAGATAAGGTTTAAAGCGGAGGCCCGCCGACGCCGCCCCTTGAAAAAGTAAAAGTCAGCAGCTACTGTAGCTGCTGACTTAACTTTAGGACACTTACCTGTCCTGGAGTCCAGCGATGTTGGCACCGCCACCGATCTTCGGATCGGCTGGTTGAGTGCTGCCGCCACCATTGAGGGTAAGGGAACACGGTAGTGGAGCCTTTCGGCTTCACACCGGGTCCCTACTGCGCATGCACGAGCCACCGAAGCGCTCTCTCACTGGCCCAGCAGCAGAGGAGGAGGAGGGAGCCGTGCTGCTGACGTCAGCGGCCCAGGCTCCCAGATGTGGGGAAAAGGACTCCTATCAAAGACAAGTATTCTTTCCGCCCGGAAAATGCCAAAAGTGACACCTGGGGGGGGAGGGGTCCGACGAGCAGAAGTTCCATTTTTGGGTGGAACTCCACTTTAAGGTGAACAGCAGCAAGGGTTTACAACCCCTTTAAAAAGGAGTTGTAAAGGCAGAAGGTTTTTTATCTTAATGCACTCTATACATGTGTGTGAAATGTCCACGGCTGAGACACAGCAGCGGCGCCATTGGCTCCCTCAGCTGTCAATCAAAATCAGTAAGTCAAATCAGGGGGAGAGAGGGGATGGGGCTCCATGTCTGAATGGATACATGGAGCTCTGACTCGGCTTGGCTGTCCCCCATAGAAAGCCGCTGGCTGAGGGGCACTCACCAGAGGGAAGGGCCAGGAGAGCAGAAGAGGGACCCGAGAAGAGGAGGATCCAGGCTGCTCTGTGCATTTCCAACTGCACAGAGGAGGAAAGTATGACATATTTATTAAAAAAAAAAAAAAAGCAAGCCTTTACAATCACTTTAAAGCAGCCTGAAGCGACTTCCAACATGACAAAAGGGTCACTGCAATGTCATAGCTGGCACCTTCAAGCACCTGCACCTCATTTTCTGTTGTCTCTTAACATTGACATCTGATGAAGTTTTAGGATGGGGGAGTGCCAGACTTCTCATAAGCCCCACCCCTTATAGAATCCACCTATTCCGTCCCCTGTATTCCACTGAGCTGTATACTCCTGACACCCATACTGTTAGGAGTATACAGCCCCAGCATCACAGGCCAGAGTATACAGCCCCAGCATCACAGGCCAGAGTATACAGCCCCAGCATCACAGGCCAGAGTATACAGCCCCAGCCTCACAGGCCAGAGTATACAGTCCCAGCCTCACAGGCCAGAGTATACAGCCCCGGCCTCACAGGACAGAGTATTAAGCCCCGGCCTCACAGGACAGAGTATTAAGCCCCAGCCTCACAGGACAGAGTATACAGCTCAGCCTCACAGGACAGAGTATACAGCTCAGCCTCACAGGACAGAGTATACAGCTCAGCCTCACAGGACAGAGTATACAGCTCAGCCTCACATGACAGAGTATACAGCTCAGCCTCACAGGACAGAGTATACAGCACAGCCTCACAGGACAAAGTATACAGCTCAGCCTCACAGGACAGAGTATACAGCTCAGCCTCACAGGACAGAGTATACAGCTCAGCCTCACAGGACAGAGTATACAGCTCAGCCTCACAAGACAGAGTATACAGCTCAGCCTCACAAGACAGAGTATACAGCTCAGCCTCACAGGACAGAGTACACAGCCCAGCATCACAGGATAGAGTATACACCCCCAGCATCACAGGAGAGAATATACAGCCCTAGCACCACAGGGCAGAGTATACAGCCCCAGAGAGAGAGACAACAACCTGGAAAATCTAGAGAGAGAGAGAAACAACCTGGAAAAGATACAGAGGGAGGGACAAGAATCTGGAAAATCTCTGCAAACAATAAGCACTTATGTATTCACAGCAAGTTGACTTTCAGGGCAGGGTCCCCACACTTTGATTGCAAGTGGGACTCAAGCCTAGAAGGTGTCCAATGGCACCCTAAAATGTATTTTAATGATCATCTGCACAAGTGCTTTTAGAGTCACAGCAGTCAGCTGCATTACAGGGATTTTCTATAAATGTGGGAAAAGTGAGTCCATAGCAAGGATACATTACAACTTTCATTTATAAGTGCACAGTTAAAATAAAAAACAGATATCCTCTCCTTCACACAGAGTATATTCGTGTATGCAGGGGGTGAGTGATGTGTCTGATACCCAGTGTACATGATAGGTGCATTAATGTCTGCATATTATAGCAGGCTTGCAATGGACCCAGTCTGTGTGCTGCAGGTAGGGGCTGCTTGTCTTGTGCATTTATACCTTTCTAGGAAAAACAAAAAAAGCTTCCACTCCCCAATGTGAAAAGCAAACTTTTACATACATAAGTGCTCTCATCAATCTTCTCCTATGTGATAGCAACAATACCTAGACCTCATGTTCTGAAATGGTACACAGGAGCAATCCAGCTCTGCTCCACATGCTGTGAACAGCACAGACACAGCCCGTTACCAACTCTCTATACACTACATGCTGGTTATCTTATTAGTAATAGAGGAAGTCTGCAAGAACGCTATTCTCTTCCTACTGCCTGCCAACAGATCACTATCGGTATGCCTGCAAAGTGTACCCTGCTGCAAGTCACAGCATACCGCTTCCCCACTTCAAAGTTGCAGAGCAGCCTAGTCATTGTTTAGGTGAACTCTGTCTGTGGAACTGTATGTGCATTGAGAGAGAAGGGGAGAGGGGGGAGAGAGAAAATGGATCTGTGAAGGTTTGGGCTCCAGAGCCGTTGTGGATCGGTCACTACTGCACAACACACAGAGCTCTGGGCTCCTCACACTTCACCACTTCACTGGCTACAAGCAGCAGTCCTCCCCGGTCACACTGTACCTTGCTCGCTGATCTTGGCCACGGCCTTCGGGTTCCCGCGACATGTCTGCGGTCCTCATTGCCACTATATCCCGCTCCGCACACTGACCTGGCACCTTACCATACCCCCTCCATGTCCGATAAATTTGACCAGCCGGGAAACTGGAAGTGACGCTGCAGTGCCGAAAAAGCACCACCCAGTCGTCCACTGGTCCTGGCCAATAAGAAAAAAAGTACAGGAGCCAGGGACAAATGAGTGGAGTGTTCAAGGCACATCATTTGCGCCCCAAACACTCCCTAAACACGGGCATATCAGCTTCCCAGCTTGTAATTAGCTGATTGCAAGCGGGAAAGCTTCCCATAGACTGTAGTGTGTCCAGCGCCCGGACACTCTTAAAGTGAACACATTTTTATTTTTTTTTTTAAAGCTGGGGGGGCACTGTCTATTAAAGTACAAATAAAGGCAAAACCTAATGTGTTTTACATTTTTGACAGAGTACAGATGGATTAGAAGTCTTGTCAGTCATTATTGCGGTCTGTGCTGTCATCATTGAACGTCAAAGTAAAAGAAAATTCCAAATTTTCGGTTGTCTCCAGAAAAGTAAGAGGGGCAATCTTCCAATGGGGACACTAGTTCTGGTGGCTTGGGGGACCCCAAGGCATTCCCTTAATTTGTAGGGATTTCCTCTCACTTCCTGTTTGGCTATGGGACAGGAAGTGAAGGGAAATCTCACCATGGGACACAGATGGCAGAAATACAACTTACCGGGGTTATATCCCTCCCTCTTACTCTATCCAAAATGGAAAATTTTTGGAGCCCCGAATCTCAGAGATGCTGTAAAATGCAAAACACAACCAAACCCTGGCAACTGTTCTCCTCTAGGGGTCAGCCAGGCTGCCCTTGGTCATGTTATCTACTAGCAGCGGGGAATAGGAGTTGGGATAAGGAAAGGCCAGGCACCAGGTTTCCTAGTCAAGATTTGCATACCAAAGTGCACCCTGGATTCAGTGGTGCTTAATAGGAAATCAGAGATATGCAGACAGTTGAAGCTGCTAGCTTGAATGCAATAGAGAGGCTTTACCATGTTGGGGGAAACTTCATGTACACTTTAAACAGATAGAGGGCATTATGCAGAGTGCATGGCTGGCCATAGATGGTGCATATTTCTTTCCCGCAACCACAGATGGCAGTGTTGACAGGGGAATCCCTCCTGCTGAGCCACCGTCTGCTTCCGACAGGGGGACGGGGGAAGCCGCCCCCCCCCCCCCCCTAGCAGCTATAGCAGCCGCTTGCGGTTATCGCAAGAGAATCTGGCAGGCTGGTTGTACCCAAGCTGATCGATTGATCAACTTGGTACATGCAGCCTGCCCTTTAACAGTTTGAATCTTGGCCGGTTCCTGCTGAACCATGTATGGCTGGCCCAAGGAAGCAACACAAATAGAATCAGAGCACAGAAAATTCAGACTTCAGGCGCAGATCAAAAAACGAGGATAGGTGGAGCTGCTGATAAAGGGGTAGCACCAGTCCTCCTGTACATGGCCTAGGCCAACAAGGGGGGCCCGGGGAATCGGATATGAGCAGTGGAGGGGGTGATTGGTAAAGCGGGGGGGGATTAGAGGAGCTGATCCCCTGGGTGTTTCTCTCTAAAGCAGCTAAAAGCTGGCTTCTCCTTCTCTCCCTTCCAAGGGATTGGTTCCTGTATTTGGTCTGCCCCCACCTCACCGATCACCTTCCCTGTCCAGAATTAGATTCCCCCTGCTGCCCGCTAATAATGATTTTAGTTTTTTTATAAATTAAAATTTAATCTTAATATTTTCTTGAGGGGTCGTGTCAGATGGGCTGTACAGGACCCCGTGATTTCTAACAGCAGCCCTGAGGAGAGGAATGTAACATGTAACTCAAATGCACCAAACAACCCCACAGGATGAAAGAGTACTGACTTTGCTGTCTCTGTAATGTTTCCCATGTGGGTGAACTGCTGAGAGGAAGAGGTACACATCTGCAAGAAACAAAAGGGACAATCATTAGAAACAGACCTTACCAATGGATACAGATGTTCTTATGCTAATATTCATGAAATGTTACCCAATTAAAACAAATTATGTATGTAAATACTTGAAAATTCAAAGCCTGGCCCCACAGGTTCACTATAAGGCACGACAGAGTTACCCTGGTAGAAGCTACATTGCAAAAGTTATCACTTCCAAACCCAGGAAAATATCTCAATCCTGAACACTGGAAATAGGGGAGTGGAATGCATTGGTGCAAAATGCATCAAGTTCGCTCATTAATACCTCAATAATTGAAGCAAATTATAAAGTATTAATATGATGGTACATGGTCCCACTTAGGACTGCTACTTACAGTCAGGTCCATAAATATTGGGACATCGACACAATTCTAATCTTTTTGTCTCTATACACCACCAAAATGGATTTGAAATGAAACGAACAAGATGTGCTTTAATGGCAGACTTTCAGCTTTAATTTGAGGGTATTTACATCCAAATCAGGTGAACGGTGTAGGAATTACAACAGTTTGTATATGTGCCTCACACTTTTTAAGGGACCAAAAGTAATGGGACAGATTAACAATCATAAATCAAGCTTTCACTTTTTAATACTTGGTTGCAAATCCTTTGCAGTCAATTACAGCCTGAAGTCTGTAACGCATAGATATCACCAGACGCTGGGTTTCATCCCTGGTGATGCTCTGCCAGGCCTGTAGTGCAACTGTCTTCAGTTCCTGCTTGTTCTTGGGGCATTTTCCCTTCAGTTTTGTCTTCAGCGAGTGAAATGCATGCTCAAATCGGGTTCAGGTCAGGTGATTGACTTGGCCATTGCATAACATTCCACTTCTTTCCCTTAAAAAACTCTTTGGTTGCTTTCGCAGTATGCTTCGGGTCATTGTCCATCTGCACTGTGAAGCGCCGTCCAATGAGTTCTGAAGCATCTGGCTGAAAATGAGCAGATAATATTGCCCGAAACACTTCAGAATTCATCCAGCTGCTTTTGTCAGCAGTCACATCATCAATAAATACAAGAGAACCAGTTCCATTGACAGCCCATACATGCCCACGCCATGACACTACCACCACCATGCTTCACTGATGAGGTGGTATGCTTTGGATCATGAGCAGTTCCTTTCCTTCTCCATACTCTTCTCTTCCCATCACTCTGGTACAAGTTGATCTTGGTCTCATCTATCCATAGGACGTTGTTCCAGAACTGTGAAGGCTTTTTTAGATGTTGTTTGGCAAACTCTAATCTTGCCTTCCTGTTTTTGAGGCTCACCAATGGTTTACATCTTGTGGTGAACCCTCTGTATTCACTCTGGTGAAGTCTTCTCTTGATTGTTGACTTTGACACACATACACCTACCTCCTGGAGAGTGTTCTTGATCTGGCCAACTGCTGTGAAGGGTGTTTTCTTCACCAGGGAAAGAATTCTCCAGTCATCCACCACAGTTGTTTTCCTTGGTCTTCCGGGTCTTTTGGTGTTCCTGAGCTCACCGGTGCGTTCTTTCTTTTTAAGGATGTTACAAACAGTTGATTTGGCCACACCTAATGTTTTTGCTATCTCTCTGATGGGTTTGTTCTGTTTTTCCAGCCTAATGATGGCTTACTTCACTGATAGTGACAGCTCTTTGGATCTCATATTTAGACTTGACAGCAACAGATTTCAAATGCAAATAGCACACTTGAAATGAACTCTGGACCTTTTATCTGCTCCTTGTAAATGGGATAATGAGGGAATAACACACACCTGGCCATGGAACAGTTGAGCAGCCAATTGTCCCATTACTTTTGGTCCCTTAAAAAGTGGGAGGCACATATACAAACTTGTAATTCCTACACCGTTCACCTGATTTGGATGTAAATACCCTCAAATTAAAGCTGAAAGTCTGCAGTTAAAGCACATCTTGTTTGTTTTATTTCAAATCCATTGTGGTGGTGTATAGAGCCAAAAAGATTAGAATTGTGTCGATGTCCCAATATTTATGGACCCGACTATGTCCTGGGGGCTTCTCTGCTTTGTTTTAGAGGTTGCGGCTAGAAATGGACACCATTAAACATATGGCAGCAATGCCCGAAGGTGAGGCATTTTTGGATACATATATATAACTTCTGCAATTCCGTCACCCATGTTAGTGTGAAAAAATCCCCACAACAAGCCTTGCTGTGCACCCCGGTGGAGGATGTCCCGAGACACCTCTGAAGATTGATTACATTGATCTTTGTGGCAGCAAAAAATTTCCATAGCTAGGTCCTGGAGGATGGCTACAATACCATTCGAATTGGCATAGGCCAAACTGTCCTGGATCATGGCCAATGAGCATTTTCAGCAATCCTAAATAAAAAAGTAAAACTCTGACAAAACCTGAGGCCTCTGGATTAAATATTTGACAGGACATCACAGAGAAATTCTCTTAAAACAGTGTTCTTGGAGTAGTTAACCAGTGGATCTACCACATATTCTTTTACTCTTTCTGTTCTACCTTTCTCCTCATCTTACCATCCTTAACATTGTGGGATGTCCCCACGCTACCCAGGAGTGACACATTCTTCCTGCGTATTTGAGTCGCATTATCTTCTTCCATAAAATCGGTTAAGTTCTCAAAGTTTTGAAAGAGCATCTTATTTGCACAGCAGATTTTTTCATCCCTGGCAATGATAATCCCTTTTGATCATTGCTAGGATATGGATAATCGAGCTTCAGCAACCCTAACTCTCAGATGGATGTGTTACTGCGGCCGCTCATTTGGCCTAGTTAACACACTCATTAGCTGCACTATGGTTTATGTGCATAAACAGTTATGTTTTTGAGAGTATATAATGTGAGTGTCTTCTGTTTTCTTTGATGGGAATTGGCTTTTATAAATGTGAGGGAACACAGTTCTTGTACCTTGTGCATTGTACTTTGCCAAGTTGTTCTTGTACGTTTTCAAAATCTCAATAAATCTATTGGAAAAAGAAAGGTTCTCAATCCTGGCTGGCTGCTGGTTACCAGCACCAAATCTAACAATAAGCAATATGGCGGTCATTGGACTTTGAGTGAGGCTTGTTACAAAAAAGATTAGAGTCATCAATTAACTTGATGTATAATTATTGAATTGGTTATAAAATACTTAATTAGACATGATCATGGAATTCATCACCCAATTCAAGGGTGGATGTACAGTACATTTCATAAAGAGCCTGTCGCATATAAGCCACGCACATAATGTGGGGTACATCACCCATAGTGTCCTTCACATATTTTAATTACCATTCATTTTAGACCCACCACATTACCTCACAGACTTTGGATGGGCATGGGATTGCTGCCTGGTTCCGCACCTGCACGCTCTCCGGGATGGGGTGGCTCTTCCTGCCTCAGCCCCGGGGCAGACAACTGGGTGTCCGCCCTCCCCGCCTCTGACATGGGGTTCAACCCGTCCTGGCGGATGGGTGAGTACTGGGACCTAGTGTTCTCAACAGACATCATATTTCCCTGTTTTGGGAAAATTGAGTATTATTTATCATCATTTTTATTTATTTTTTGTCTATAGATACCTCTTGACGCTGTTCCTGACGAGTGGACAAGCTCCATGAAATGCGTCGACCTTCATTTGATGTCAAGAGCAATTGGTCTATATTTTCATAATTTTTATGTACTACTTTCAATCATGTGTTTAATGTAGATGTGGTTATTTATTATTCATCATCATGAATGCGACAGGCTCTTTATGAAATGTACTGTACATCCATCCTTGAATTGGGCGATGAATTCCATGATCATGTCTAATTAAGTATTTTATAACCAATTCAATAAATAACTTGATGTATAATAGATGACTATAAGCTTTTTTATGACAAGCCTCAATTAAAGTCCCATGACCGCCATATTGCTTGTTGTTGTATACAATAGGGATGGAGGCTTGATCACAGTGGTGGGGTCAGATCACAGCTCTCTTTTTTCACCAGCACCAAATCTAAGCTTTTAGACCTAATACACACGGGCGTTATTAACACCGTGTTTTTGAGCTGTTTTTACAGCTTAAGAGCGCCGCACTATGTTATTCTATGGCCTCATACACACGTTGACGTTTTTGAGCTGTAGATGGCGTGGGCATTCTTAACTGCTTCCCGACCGCGCGCCGTCTTTTCACGGCGGCAGTCGGGGAGCCCTGCGCGAATCGCCGTAAATAAGCGGCGATTCGCATTTGGCCACCAGGGGGCGCGCGCGCACCGGCGGTGCGCACGCGCTCCCCCGCCACACTCCTGGGGAGTGTGCCCGCGGCTCGGGCGGACCCGATGTCCGCCAGCGAGCCGCGATGAGCGGCTACAGGGAAAAGAACGGGGAACCGCCGATGTAAACACGGCGGTTCCCCGCCCTGTCAGTGGGGCATGAGAGATCTACTGATCCCTGTCACTGGGATCAGTTAGATCTCTCATGCCCATGTTAGCCCAACCCCCCCCACAGTAAGAACACACCCAGGGAACACTATTAACCCCTAGATCTCCCCCTGCAGGTTAACCCCTTCACTGCCAATGACATTTATACAGTAATCAGTGGACATTTAAATTTCTGATCGCTGAATAAATGTCATTGGTCCCAAAAAAGTGTCAAAATGTTCCGACATGTCCCCCCCAATAGCGCATTACCGCTAAAAATCGCAGATCGCCGCCATTACTAGTAAAAAATAAAAAAAATATAAAAACCCCAGAAATGAATTCTCATCATCCGTAAACGCGGCCACTTTTGCGCAAACCAATCAATAAACGCCGATTGCAATTTTTTTTATCGCAAATATGAGGAATTATATAAATCGGCCAAAAACCGTGAAAAAAATGTTTTATATTTTTTTTTTGGATTTGAATTTTAGTAAAACGTAAGAAATTTGGGTTTTTTTGCAAAATGGTCGCTCTTCTTTTGTTTATAGCGGCGATAAGAAATGACGCAGAGGCGATCAAATACCACCAAAAGAAAGCTCTATTTGTGGGAAAAAAAGGACGCAAATTTTGTTTGGGTACAACGTCGCACGACCGCGCAATTGTCAGTCAAAGCGACGCAGCGCCGAATCGCAAAAAGTGCTCTGGTCCTAAAGCTGCAAAACCTTCCGGTTGGTAAGTGGTTAAGCTGTAAGAAGAACCCAGGACCCACACGCTCCAAAGCTGCAACGTTAGAGCATTTTTGGCGCTGAGCCGGAAAAACGCTCAAAAATGTGGCTTACCATTGTATACACAGCGTTAAGCCTCGTCATACATTTCTCTGCCTCTATTCAAAATCATTGGTTCCCTATGGGAGCCCATTGATTTGAATATTGCCTTATATTGGCATGGGGTGGGGCTACCCGCTGACTTCATCTGGAGGCCCGCCCAATTATGGCGTCACATCCTGGGGAGGCGTGGAGGGTTCCCCTTAAAATCCATACCAGACCGAAGGGTCTGGTACCTCTTGGGGGGGGGGGGGGCGGGGTTTCCTGTTCAAGACCCTCTGCACACAAGTCGCACCACAAGTCGGATCATCATGATGCGACTTTTGGTGCGACTTCTATTCAAATCAATGGGCTCCCAGAGGGAACAGAGAGGCCCAAAACAGTTGATATATGTGTGCATGGATACATAGGATAACATGATAGGGAGGTTATTGACTGTAGAAAAAAACGTCTGAAGCCAAAAACAGCTGCTGCAAAAATGTCCAAAAACCTCCTGTGTGGCCTAAAGACTGTTGTACATAGTAAGATGTTACAGTGCCTTGAAAAATTATTCATACCCCTTGAAATTTTCCACATTTTGTCATGTTACAACCAAAAACATAAATGTATTTAATTGGGAATTTATGTGATAGACCAAAACAAAGTGGCGCATAATTGTGAAGTGGAATGAAAATGATAAATGGTTTTCAACATTTTTTACAAATAATTATGTGAAAGGTGTGGAATGCATTTGTATTCAGCCGCCTTTACTCTGATACCCTTAACTAAAATCTAGTGGAACCAACTGCTTTCATAAGTCACCTAATTACCGTAGTAAATAGAGTCCACCTGTGTGTAATTTAATCTCAGCATAAATACAGCTGTTCTGTGAAGCCCTCAAAGTGGTAGAAAATTGGTGCAAAAGGTAAGAGCCAGAGTGTTACAGGGATGCTGTAAATGTCAATCACCAATGTAACTAGCTGGAATAAACAAATGAAGGCAATAAAATGTCCATAAAGTCCATTAAAATCCGTTGACTATTCACTCTGTGGCAGCACAGTGGGCAAGCAAGAAGCAACTTGAAGCAGACTAGAGAGAACACAAGCGCCAATCTGAGTGTAGCGTTTGAGATTTATTAAAAACCATACACTCACTCGAGTAATTTTCTGTATGGTTTTTAAAAAATCTCGAAAATGCTACACTCAGATTGGCGCTTGTGTGCTCTCTCTGGTCTGAAAAGCCCTCAGAGGTTTGTTAGAGAACCTTAGTGAACAAACAGCATCATTAAGGCCAAGGAACACAACAGACAGGTCAGGGATAAAGTTGTGGAGAAGTTCAAAGCAGGGTTAGGTCATAAAAAAATATCCAAGCTTAGAACATCTCATGGAGCTCTGTTTAATCCATCATCCGAAAACGGAAAGAGTATGGCACAATTGCAAACCTACCAAGACATGGCCCTCCACCTGAATTGGCAAGCTGGGCAAGGAGAGCATTAATCAGAGAAGCAGCCAAGAGGCCCATGGTAACTCTGGAGGAGCTGCAGAGATCCACAGCTCAGGTGGGAGAATCTGTCCACAGGACAACTATTAGCTGCGCACTCCACAAATCTGACCTTTATGGAAGAGTGGCAAGAAGAAAGGCATTGCTGAAAGAAAGCCATAAGTCCTGTTTGCAGTTTGCAAGAAGCCATGTGGGGGACACAGCAAACATGTGGAAGAAGGTGCTCTCGTCAGGTGAGAACAAAATTTAACTTGTTGGCCTAAAAGCAAAACGTAATGTGTGGCGGAAAACGCCACACTTCACCCTGAGCACACCATCCCCACTGTGAAACGTTGGTGGCAGCATCATGTTGTGGGGATGCTTTTCTTCAGCAGGGACAAGGAAGCCGGTCAGAGTTGATGGGGAGATGGATGGAGCCAAATACAGGGCTATCTTAGAAGAAAACCTGTTAGAGTCTGCAAAAGACTTGACACTGGTATGGAGATTCACCTTCCAGCAGGATAATGGCCCTACACAACAGCCAGTACTACAATGGAATAGTTTAGATCAGTGGTCTCCAAACTGTGACCCTTTGCTTGCTTTTATCTGGCCCTTGGAGCAATATTTCATTCTCTGACACCAACAATAGGGCACATTTCCTCCCAATGACAGCAACGATGGGGCATAGTTCCTCCCAATGACACCAACGATGGGGCACAGTTCCTCACAGTAACACAAACAATCACAACGATGGGGCACAATTCCTCTCACAGAGATAAAAAAAAAAGGATCATTGTTTACTCCCACTGATGCTGAGACATGTTTTACTTTCGATGGCCACATTTTGCCCCCCCCCCCCCTAAAGTCTGAAGGACCGTAAACTGGCCCTTTGTTGGTAGCTTTCATTTTGTACAGAGTCGTAGTCACCCTCATTTGTTACTAGGAAAAAAAAAATAGAGACACTCTCCTTAACACGGGGTAGCAACACTAACAAACACAATGACACTCCTTGACACGGGGTAGCAACCACAGTAACCCTCCTTGATACGGGGTAGCAACGACAGTAACCCTCCTTTACACGGGATAACAACCACAGTCTCTTACTTTATAACGAGGTTCCCGGTCTATTTTCGTTCGTTTCCCAGTGTCAAACCTCTGGTGACTAGATTTGATAAGGTAACATCATGACCGACAACACATCCCGGTAATAGGACGACCTTCCACTTAGAGGTATGGTCACAGTTCAGAAAACGTCTGAGATTGTCCAAAAGAAGATTCTATCGGGACATAAACCGAGGTAGGTAGAGGGGTAGTTGAGACTGGCCGAAGGAACAGGGACGA
>BLSH010076402.1:788071-823290 GCA_018402905.1 Glandirana rugosa | reverse complement strand
TCACAGAGATAAAAAAAAAAGGAACATTGTTTACTCCCAATGATGCTGGGACATGTTTTACTTTCCATGGCCACATTTTGCCCCCCCCTAAAGTCTGAAGGACCGTAAACTGGCCCTTTGTTTAGAAAGTTTGGAGACCCCTAGTTTAGGTCAAAGCATATTGATGTGTTAGAATGGCCCAGTCAAAGTTCAGACCTAAATCCAATTGAAAATCTGTAACAAGACTTGAAAATTGCTGTTCACAGACGCTCTCCGTCCAATCTGACAGAGCTTGAGCTATTTTACAAAGAAGAATGGGCAAACATGTCCTCTCCTAGATGTGCAAAGCTGGTAGAGACATCCCTAAAAAGACTTGCAGCTGTAATTGCAGTGAAAGACGGTTCTACAAAGTATTGACTCAGGGGGGCTGAATACAAATGCACGCCACACTTTTCACATTTATTTGTAAAAAAATTTTGAAAGCCATTTATCATTTTCCTTCCACTTCACAATTATGCGCCACTTTGTGTCGGTCTACCATAGAAAATGCCAATAAAATACATTTACGCTTTTGGTTGTAACATGACAAAATGTGGAAAATATCAAGGGGTATGAATACTTTTTCAAGGAACTGTAGTTTACATGGGACAGGGCACATTACATGGGACAGACTGTTGGGCACATTGTGGAGGACACAGCTGGGCACACTGCAGTACCGGCTTTGTTCTTCTGGCTTCAGAGGCAGCTTTCATAACTCCTCCAGTGGCGCGTTGTTCCCCGCTGGCCCCTCCTCCTATCCTGTCCATCCCAGATGATGTCATATACAAGCACCCGGAATGGACAGGAGGGGAGGAAGGGCCGGCGGGGAACAGCAGCGTGCTACAGCCAATAGTATGCCAGCAGCTTCCCTACCTATCTCTGCATGTTTTCATGTGATCTACTTGTCAGCTGCCTGCGCTTGACAGGTAGATCACCGTGGAACCCCTGGAGACCTCTCTTGGAACCGGTTGAGAAACACTGCTTCAGAGTTTGCTAAGAGTTCCTTGAGCAATGAGCAGCTTCTGCCTCTCAGATACAATTCCAGTGACATCCTTGATATTTTTAGCCATATGTAAGAGAGTAAATTCCCAATAACCACAAGCATACTTTCCATTGACCATCACACTAATGTATCCTGAATGGTAGATGTAGTACTTTTTAGCAGGGGTTCCCTGAAACCATACATTTATTTCAAGGGTTCATCCATGTTGAAAAGCTTGAGAAATGCTGTATTAGAGGGATTACATCCAGTCTGTCAATAAGCAGTGCTTACCTCATGCTGCTTCTTGAGCTGCTCCATGATCTTGTTATACTTCTCATCATTCTGGGCTGAGGGGGCACCTTTCCTCTGTGGGTCCAGACTGAAATCGCCCTCGCTAACGGGAGCAGGGGGTACCTGTGGTTGAACAGAGGGACACATATTTGCCATTGCAAGCAGAGATACAATTATATTACAGCCAGTGCTATCTTCCCTAGGCTACCTTGGTGATATCCACAGGCAGTCCACCACGTGCTGCCTCCAGCATTGGATCCAGGCCCTTGGCTTGGCGCAGGTACATCTTGGCACCTTCAATGTCTTTGTGTTGTTTGGAACGGAGGGCAGCTGCCATAAGCTGTTTCCTTCTTCCTTCCAGAAACTGCAGCTGCTGCCCAGCTACAAGTAGCGGAGGAGAGAAAAGAGGAGAGATAAGGGAAAGTGGACCAATAAGGAGCTGAAGAAATTGCAGGAAGAGAGAAAACAGTACAGTAGGCAAGATAAAAGGTGTCAGGTAGCATCTAAGATCTACTGATCCCACTACTGATACCACTGACAGCCCAGCCCCCTCACAGTTAGAACACACCTAGGGAACACAGTTAACCCCAAGAGCGCCCCCCCCCGATTAACTCCTTCAGTGCCAATGACATTTATACAGTAATCAGTGGATATTTAAATTTCTGATCGCTGTATAAAATGTCATTGGTCCCAAAAAAAAGTGTCAAAAATGTCCGACATGTCCGCCCCAATATCAAAGTCCTGATAAAAACCACAGATCGCTGCCATTACCAGTAAAAAAATAAAATAAAATTGTAAAAACACCAGAAATGAATTCTCATGGTTTGTAAACGCTGCAACCAATCAATAAACGCAGATTGCAATTTTTTTTTTACCAAAAATATGAAGAATATAAATCGGCCAAAACCGATGAATAAATTTGTTTTTTTTTTTGGATTTGTATTTTAGCAAAAAGAAAGAAATAGTTTTTTTTTTGTGAAAAACTGAAGCTTTTTTTGTTCATAGCGGTGATCAGAAATGACGCAGAGGTGATCAAATACCACCAAAAGAAAGCTCTTTGTGGGAAAAAAGGACCCAAATTTTGTTTGGGTACAACGCCGCACGTCCACGCAATTGTCAGTTGAAGCGACACAGTGCCGAATAGCAAAAAATGCTCTGGTCCTGACATGGGAAATCCTTTCGGGGCTGAAGTGGTTAATTGTACCTACAGGTAAGCCTATAATAAGGCTTACCTGTAGGTACTGTAAATATCTCATAAACTTGCACAATTTAGGAGATATTCACTATATGCGCTGCTGCCGACGTCACCGGTGCACGTGCACTGAAGGAGCGGCCGGCTCCTGCGGTTTCTTCAGGGCCCATGCCGTGACCGGTAGCTTCCGTGCGCATGGGTGTGACGTGATCGTGGCTTCAATTGCAGCGCCGGAGCCCGCAAACCCGGAAGTAACTCTGGGAAAGATGTCGGCCCTGTCAGCTGTGTGCCGGCGCCGATTTAGGGCATCATTCTAAGGTAAGTATTTCATAATGCGCCAGTATGCGATGCATACTAGCTCATTATGCCTTTGTCTTACAGGTGTTTTGTTTTTTTGGAGGTTTACAACCTCTTTAACAAGTGGCTTAACAATCACTTTAAGACACAGGATCACCATCGTAGCCGGGGTACTTCTTTTCAGAAGCAGAGTTTAGCAAAGGCACCTTCTCAACAAGATTCCTTTATATCATATCTAAAAAGAGATGGGATTGGGGGAGTTAAAACTGCTGTCTCTTAGACAGATGTCCCCTCTATTTCTGATATGGTAGCAACTTACATTTTTGGATTTAGCCTCACTTTCATTCCTGGTGATATGATCAGGCCAATTAGAGAGAGTAAATGTCCCTAATGGGGACACAGACAGCAATACAAACAAGACAGGGGTTCTAAATCCTTAACTGGTAGAGACATTAAGCTGGCCATACAATATACAATCTTCTTGTACAACTTTCTTTTAGATTTACCAAATAATATGAGATCAAACCTAACAACTTTCAATTTGTATGCAATCAGGCGGGCCCTTACACTATATGGTTGGAGGCAAATCTAAAGGTAATTCAACAACAAAAATTGTATAATGTGTATCCAGCTTTACTGTGCTACACAAAGTAAAAGAGAAAAGGACTATGTCAAGGCAATGAGATAAAAGGAGAAACATGACCATAGATGGGGCACAAAATTGAAACATGAAAGCTAAACATTAACACGGAGTTTAACCAAAAGCAAACATTATATTGCAGCTTACCAATTCTTAGATGCGACTGCTGCATTCGTTTTATTTTTAGGCTTTCTTTCTTCTATTTTCATCTGGTGATCAGGCTAGTGAGTCTGTTGTTTTTTCAACAAAGCAAGCTCTTCCTCCAAATGCATCAGGTAAAGTAGAAGTTGACCCAAAACCTAACTAACTCTAAATCAGCCACATTCTAAAACTAAACTAGACCAGCAAAGAAGAAATCGCTATACATACCTTTTCTGCAGCCAATCCGGTCCGGTCTCTAGAGGAGTATACTGTGTGCAGGAGAGAACCGACAACAGCTGTAAAATGCCTGGGACATGACGTCATCCATAGAGCTACTATGGGGCTTCCCACTGAGAAGCCGTCACTGACACCTCAGCGTGGGACCAGACCAGAGCGGTTGCAAAAAAGGTATGTATAGCGATTTATTTTTTACATGGCTAGATCGATACGTTTTAGAATATGGCTGGTTAGGTAGGTTTTGGGTGAACTTGTACTTTAAAGTGGCTGTAACCCTAAAAAAAAAAAAAAAAAAATTTCCCATCCTTTTAAGGAACAAGATATAGCACAGTGGTTTTGCCACATCAGTTTTCCCTTTCTTTGCTGTACAATACCTTGCGATCCTGCCTGTTCCGGTCCTCCCCTCTGTAAACTGACCAACTTTATTGTGGCTGCTGATCTATGATAGTGTGGTCAGTTTATGTGCCTCCGTCATCCTGCTCTCTCCTGAAAGTCTCTGCATCTCCCCCCTCCCCCTCTCACTCTCCCTGTCAGTTTCGTAATCTGTGTGAGGGCCAATCTCCTCTCCCCCCTGCCCCTCCCCTCTCATGCCTGTGTACTTCTATTCCCTGCAGCTGCTCCAGGGCTTGTAAAGTAAAGCAACATGTATTAATTACTTTGATCCTCCCTGTTTTAGGTCCCTGTTCGGTACAGCGTGTGTTTTCTTAAATTATGATGCTAAATACCTTCTTTGCAGAGCCCTGCTGTGCAGACATGTGACCTCCCTCTGCCAGCTGGCATTCATCAGAGGGGAATCTCAGCTCCGCCCAGTGTAATCACTTAAGCCAGGGGTAGGCAACCTGCGGCCCTCCAGCTGTTGCAAAACTACAAATCCCAGCATGCCTCTGGGAGTAATTGTACCCATCAGCCTTGCAATGCCTCATGGGAAATGTAGTTCTACAACAGCTGGAGGGCCGCAGGTAGCCTACCCCTGACTTAAGCAGAGGGTGGTCACATGACAGGACAGCATGGCTCTGCAAAGAAGGTATTTAGCATTATAATTTTAGGAAAACACACACACTGTACTGAACAGGGACCTAAAACAGACAGAATCAAAGTAATTAATACATGTGACATTACAACCACTTTAAGAGTGTTGAGACAAACTATTCACCACTGGCAGGGGAGCTAACAATGATCAGCTTTTATGTAACACATTTATCCCAAAAGGAAAAAAAAAACCTGTTGCTGTAACGGCTTGAGTAACTGGAGTGTGAGCTGGAGTTTGGCTTCAATTTGTTAGTGTAACTAAATCTGCTAATACATTTAAACACTCCCCTCCCCAAGACCAGTGGTCTCCAAACTGCGGCCCAAGGGCCAGACGTGGCCCTTTGCTTGCCTTTATCTGGCCCCTGAAGCACTATTCCAGCCATGGACACCAACAATGGGGACATAATTCCTGCCACTGATACAAACAATTGGGCACTATTCCTCCCAATGACACCAATGATGGGACAGTATTTCTCCCCCTAATACAAAAGATGAGGTATTTACTCCAACTGGACACAGTCCAGCCCTCCTAAAGTCTCAAAGACAGAAAACTGGCCCTTTGTCTAGAAAGAGCGGAGACCCCTGATCTAGACTGATATTGCTGCTGTCCAAAAGGTGCCCCCTGTGCTCCTTCATCCAGACTAATAGAGGAGATGTGTTACTGGCCAGATCACCAGGTGAAAACAGAAAGGAAAAAACCCAAAAACGAACGCAGCCACCACATCTAATGATTGGTAAGCTGCAATATATGACATTTTAGGTTTTGGGTTTATTACTGCTTTAATTGAAAGAAAAAATAGAATAAGATGATTAAGGGCCCATCAAACCTTTTCCAGACATTTTGGGGCTTTTGGAAGGAGAAGTCTTGGGTGCTGTTGACTGTGGTTGTGTCAATGCTCCTGGCCGAGGAACAGGCTGTAAGAAAACAGTCACAGTAAAGGAAAAGAGAAGAAAGTCCCAATTAGAACCCATTTATTTTCAAAGCAAGCTTGTCATGGTAAAAAATCCAAATAAAGGTGCTCTGCAAGACAAGATCTTCTAAGCCCCTCCTCCATCTCCGAGGCCTCTCCTCTGTTCCAGTGGCGACGCCTCCATCAATCTTCTCGGCATTAGAAACCTCTGAGAGTGTTGGATGCGGTTTCCCTCACCAAGCACCATGGTTCCTGTCTCCAACTCCTATGTCACTGCTGGGTCTTTTAGTGCTGTAGGAGTTGAAGGGCTGAATCAAGGCACACGATGGGAGCCAAAGGCCTCGGACACTCCCAGAAGTGGTGAAATGTTAAACGTTGGAGAGTCTGCAGAGCTGAAATAGAAGGCAGGCAGGAGGCACAGTCTACTGGAGGAGTGAGTATAAGAACTCTTTTCTCACAAGGTGCCATCAGGTTTTTTTCTTTTAACCACTTCAGCCCCGGAAGGATTTCCCCCTTTAGGACCAGAGCCCTTTTTGTGATTCGGCACTGCGTCACTTTAACTGAAAATTGCGCGGTCGTGCGACATTGTACCCAAACAAAATTTGCGTCCTATTTTCCCCACAAATAGAGCTTTCTTTTGGTGGTATTTGATCACCGCTGCGTCATTTCTGATCGCCGCTATAAACAAAAGTAGAGCGACAATTTTGCAAAAAAACCCAAATTTCTTACTTTTTGCTAAAATACAAATCCAAAAAAAAAAAAAAAAAATATAAAAAAAATATTTTTTCATTGGTTTTGGCCAATTTATATTCTTCCTCATATTTGCGATAAAAAAAAATCGCAATCGGCGTTTATTGATTGGTTTGCGCAAAAGTGGTCACGTTTACGGATAATGAGAATTCATTTCTGGGGTTTTTATGTTTTTTTTATTTTTTACTAGTAATGGCGGTGATCTGCGATTTTTAGCGGTACTGCGATATTTCAGCGGACATGTCGGACCATTTTGACACTTTTTTGGGACCATTGGCATTTATACAGCGATCAGTGCTATAAAAATGCACTGATTACTGTGTAAATGCCATTGGCAGTGAAGGGGTTAACCTGCAGGGGTCGCTCTAAGGGTTAACTGTGTTCCCTGGGCGTGTTCTAACTGTGGGGGGACTGCCCTAGCAGGGGAAGGGAAGCGATCACAGCTTCCGTGTAGAGGAAGGCTGTGATCACAGCCCTTCCCCCTTCACAGAACGGAGGTCTGTGTTTACTTACACGGACCTCCGTTCTTTCACTCCGGGGGGGGCATCGCGGGTAGCCGGCGGCAATCGAAGCCGCCGCACCCGCTCCCTGGCCCTACCCGGACACAGTGAGCGCGCAGGTGCGCCTCTGGCGGCGCGCGCTCGCTCACTGGGCGCGATCTCGCAGCCGCCGTCATATGACAGTGATTTGCGCAGGAGCGCCACCTTGTCGCCGTCAGATTCCGATCGGCAAGAGGTTAAACTGTATTCAAAGTGTTGCTAAACCCACAAAAAAAATCAGTCTGTATATGCAGTAAAGAATGTTTGTTATACTCACTGTGGACCCTAAGGGGTTAATCTCAGCATAAGCGATGCGCAAACTGTTGGTGCTATATAAACCCTGTATAATAATAATAGTGTAAAAAGGCTGTTGATCCGGTCTTCTCTAATCCTCCCCTCCTTCTACTGTCCCCAATCTATCAGCTGATAGAACAGAGCCTTGGGAACAAGCTGCACATGCTCAGTTTGGTGTGCATTGCTAGAGAGTTTTTTTTTTCTTGGGAGAATGCATGTGATCAGCACAGGGCCAATCAGCACTGTCCAGATACAGGGTTAGGGGTCCTGCAGCCTCATAGGACAATCAGAGGAAAATGAAAACTCCTCCTACAAGCTTTAACCAGACATTGATAGAAGTCACATGACTGCTCTATACTGCTGATGAGAAAAAGGTATTTAGCAGTTTATTATATTTAATAAAATAATTGCATTTCCATGTTCTATGTACTGTGGGAGACCAGATATAGTGAATGCCGGGTCCTGGGTTTAGGAACACTTTAACAATTAGACTACTTTCACACTGGGGCATCAGGGGCGGTATTAGTAAAGCTGTAAAAAAAAAAAAAAAAAAAAAAAAAAAAAAAAAAGATAGTTTTAGCGGCACTTTACCGCTGTTATAGCAGTGCTTTGGCGCCGCTATTTGGGCGGCAGAAGGGCGCTTTTAAACCCTAGAGGGTTAACAAGGGGTTAAAAGCGTCGGCTCCTCTAAAGTGTTGGTGTTCAGCCACTTCGGAAGCCCTGCCCATTCATTTCAATGGGCAGGAGCGGTATATACACCACCCCCAAAGATGTTGCTTGCAGGACTTTTTTTTTCTGTCCTGCAAGCGCACCGCCCCAGTGTGAGAGTACTCTGGCTTTCACACTGGGGTTGATTGGGGGGAGTTTTGCAGGCGCTATTTTTTGCGCTAAAGCGCCTGAAAAATGTCCCAGTGTGAAAGGGGTCTAACAGTATTAGATTACAATGTTAAACTGATGAACACTTCAGTGCTTTATCATTTTTGCACGTTTCTCATCCTATAATACTAAATAGAGCAGGGTTTCATTAAAACAGTTCACCAAATAAAAGTCCGACCTACGTATGCCTTCGTTTCTGCATGCGAGCACGAGGAGATGGGGGGTTTAAAAATTTTTTTTTTTTTTTTTTTAATTATTTTATATTTTTTCATTTTTCGACAACTTTTATTCCTATTAAAAAGGATGATTATAAGTCCCCACATCTCTCCTCTATGCTGGAAAGCCTGAGATAAATAAATCAAGGCTTCTGGCCTCCGAGGGTCAGAGAGATGGCCAGGGACCATCTGGTCCACGGCCAGCTCGCTGGTACACTGGCAGCACCGCCAGACCTATTCTCCGGCTCCCCGATTACACGGGAGAGCCTAGGGAAGCACCAGAGGACAGCAGGAGAGGGGGAACGTCTCCTCCTGCCGCCTGCAAAAGCAATCCAAGTGGCTAAACAGTCGCTAAGATGGCTTTTTACACTGTAGGAAATCGCTGGCTGAAAAAAAAGAAAGAAAGAAAAAAAAGAAAATATCTAGATGATGCCTGTAGCTGAAGGCATCATGTAGATATTTCCACTCAAAGTCCAGGACATCATATGACGTCCACCAGGGAGGAAGTGGTTAATATGATAAATTAACCACTTAAAGTATAACTAAAGGCAAAACTTTTTTTTTTTTTTTTTTTTAGCTTTGGACAGAGTGGGGAGGGATTAGAGCCCCTGTCAGTTTTTATTGCGGTCTGTACCCCTGTTAAGAAGATTCACCCTCTCTATTTGTCCTGTTTATCATTGAAAGCAAAAGAAAAATGAAAACCCCAATTTTTGGGTTGTCACCAGAAAAGAAATAGATGGGAAATCTTCCAATGGGGACACTAGTAAACTGGGGGTCCCCAAACAATTCCTTTAATTTGCAGAGATATCCTGTCACCTCCTGTTTGGCTATGGGACAGGAAGTCAAGGGAAATCTTTGCAACAGGGCAGAAATGGCGGAAAAAAAAAATCTGACAGTGGTTATAATGTCCCCTTACTCCATCCAAAATGAAAAAAAAAAAAAGTTTTGCCCATAGTTCTACTTTAAGGACCGCCTATATACTGCGGCAGGGCGGCTCTATTGCACAAAATCACATACCTGTACGTCATTTCGTGCAATAGATACTGTGGCCACACGCCCATTGGACTGAGGGGGAGCCGATGTCTGACAGCCACCCGCGATCGTTCTCCATAGAGGCAGAATGGCGTTCTGCCTATGTAAACAAGGCAGATTGCTGCTCTGACAGAGGAGGACACAGAGATCTTCTGTTCCTGCTAAGCAGAAACATGGATCTCTGTGTTCCTCCAGTTAGTCCATCCCCCACACAGTTAGTAAGCACCAGTTAGGAACACACTTAAACCTTTGAACGCCCCTGATGTTAACCCCTTCCCTGCAAGTGTCATTAGTACAGTCATCATGCATAATTTTTAGCACTGATCACTGTAATAATGTCACTGGTTCCCAAATAGTGTCAGTTAGGTGTCCGATTTGTACGCCACAATGTCGCAGTCCCACTAAAAATCAGTGATCGCCTCAATTACTAGTAAAAAATAAATAAATAAATAAAAAATTCCATAAATCTATCTCACAGTTTGTAGACACTATAACTTTTACGCAAACCAATCAATATTTGCTTATTGGGGTTTTTTTTTTTACCAAAAATATGCAGCAGAATACATATTGGCCTAAATTGATGAAGAAATTCGATTTCTTAAACATTTTTATTGGATCAGGCATCAGGTGCCCCAGCGGAGTCCCTCCTTACACCTCAGGTGCCCCAGCGGGGGCCCCTCCTTACACCTCAGGTGCCCCAAGTGGAGCCCCTCCTTACATCAGGTGCCCCAAGTGGAGCCCCTCCTTACATAGTAGAAAGTAAAAAATATGTTTGTTTTTTTTCAAAATTGTAATCTTTTTTTGTTTACAGCGCAAAAAATAGAGCAGAGGTGATCAAATACCACCAAATGAAAGCTCTATTTGTGGAAAAAAAAAAAAAGGACATCCATTTTATTGGGGTACAGCATCACACCAACACGCAATGGTCAGTTAAAATAACGCAGTGCCGTATCACAAAAAATGGCCTGGTCAGGAAGGCGGAAAAACCTTCCAGGGCTGAAGTGGTTAAAGTAGGTACATTTATATCGTTTTACAGATACAAACTGGCCCTTTGAGAGCAACCACAATACTGATGCGGGCCATGGTGAAATGGAGTTTGATATCCTTCGATTAGAGTCTCTGTCCGGTTTTCATTGCAATCCCTCTTCCGGAGATTTCGTGAATGGCAATCTCTCTAAAGAGGATATACAGGATCTCACAAAAGTGAGTACACCCCTCACATTTTTGTAAATATTTTATTCTATCTTTTCATGTGACAACACTGAAGAAATGACACTTTGCTACAATGTAAAGTAGTGAGTGTACAGCTTTTATATCAGTGTAAATTTGCTGTCCCCTCAAAATAACTCAACACACAGCCATTCATGTATAAACCGCTGGCAACAAAAGTGAGTACACCCCTAAGTGAAAATGTCCAAATTGAGCCCTAAGTGTCAATATTTTGTGTGGCCACCATTATTTTCCAGCACTGCCTTAAGCCTCTTGGGCATGGAGTTCACCAGAGCTTCAGAGGTTGCCACTGGAGTCCTCTTCCATTCCTCCATGATGACATCACGGAGCTGGTGGACGTTAGAGACCTTGCGCTCCTCCACCTTCTGTTTGAGGATTCCCCACAGATGTTCAATAGGGTTTAGGTCTGGAGAAATGCTTGGCCAGTCCATCACCTTTACCCTCAGCTTCTTTAGCAAGGCAGTGGTCATCTTGGAGGTGTGTTTGGGGCCGTTATGTTGGAATACTGCCCTGCGGCCCAGTCTCTGAAGGGAGGGGATCATGCTCTGCTTCAGTATGTCACAGTACATGTTAGCATTCATGGTTCCCTCAATGAACTGTAGCTCCCCAGAGCCAGCAGCACTCATGCAGCCCCAGACCATGACACTCCCACCACCATGCTTGACTGTAGGCAAGACACACTTGTCTTTGTACTCCTCATCTGGTGTTGCCACCACACACGCTTGACACCATCTGAACCAAATAAGTTTATCTTGGTCTCATTAGACCACAGGACGATTCCACTAATCCATGTCCTTAGTCTGCTTGTCTTCAGCAAACTGTTTGCAGGCTTTCTTTTGCATCATCTTTAGAAGAGGCTTCCTTCTGGGACGACAGCCATGCAGACCAATTTGATGCAGTGTGCGGCGTATGGTCTGAGCACTGACAGGAAGACCCCCCCCACCCATTCAACCTATGCAGCAATGCTGGCAGCACTCATATGTCTATTTCCCAAAGACAACCTCTGGATATGACGCTGAGCAGGTGCACTCAACTACATTGATTGTCCATGGCGAGGCCTGTTCTGAGTGGAATCTGTCCTGTTAAACCTCTATATGATCTTGGCCACCGTGCTGCAGCTCAGTTTCAGGGTCTTGGCAATCTTCTTATAGCCTAGGCCATCTTTATGTAGAGCAACAATTCTTTTTTTCAGATCCTCAGAGTTCTTTGCCATGAGGTGCCATGTTGAACGTCCAGTGACCAGTATGAGAGAGTGAGAGCGATAACACCAAATTTAACACACCTGCTCGCCATTCACACCTGAGACCTTGTAACACTAACGCGGGAAAAGGGCTAATTGGGCCCAATTTGGACATTTTCACTTAGGTGTGTACTCACTTTTGTTGCCAGCAGTTTAGACATTAATGACTGCGTGTTGAGTTATTTTGAGGGGACAGCAAATTTACACTGTTATACAAGCTGTACACTCACTACTTTACATTGTAGCAAAGTGTCATTTCTTCAGTGTTGTCACATGAAAAGATAGAATAAAATATTTACAAAATTTGAGGGGTGTACTCACTTTTGTGAGATACTTTAGATACACGTTTTTAACAAAGTGATGAAGGCCTGGAACCTTTATTGTTCCTCGTACCTTCTTGTCCCAATGACAACCACAACCCACATTTCCTGTCCTGGTGTCACATGAAAAGGAAGCGAGTGGAAATCTCCCCTGTGATAGAAATTTTAACTCTTTTCTGTTTTATCCAAATCAGAAAAGTAATTTAGCTGGAGTCAAGTGATCCTGAAAGCTATAACCCTCATT
This sequence comes from Glandirana rugosa, assembly GCA_018402905.1. Lineage (NCBI taxonomy): Eukaryota > Metazoa > Chordata > Amphibia > Anura > Ranidae > Glandirana > Glandirana rugosa. The sequence continues at coordinate 810,812 of BLSH010076402.1, read as the reverse complement.
ACAAGAAAAAAGCTTAACCTTCTGTGCAACAGAAGAGACTTTCCCTTTCTCATCTTCCTCATCATCATCGTCATCACCATCTCCCTCTTGCTGATTGGCCAACCTCATTGCCGTCTCCAACACTCCTACCAGACTTTGCTCTGCCGGGGCAGCGTTCGATCCCTCGATTGGAGGAAACCCTAAAAGTGCATAAAGAAAAGCAGTCAATAGCAAAATCAAAGTGTATGTGGAAAAAAGGTATAGTATTTATATTGTTGATTTTAGTGATGCACGGAATGGAAATCTTGGTACCGAACATGCACTAAGCCGAAAACCGAAAATGGCAGTTTTTAAAAAATATTTATATGCAATTGTCATATGCAGCCTACCTGTGCCTGATTGGCACTGCAAGGTGGCACTGGCTGGTACTGGCATGTGGCACTGGTTGGCACTGACAGGCGGCACTGGATGGTACTGGCAGGTTGCACTGGCATGTGGCACTGATTGGCACTGGATGGTACTGGCAGAAGAGATGAGAAGATTTACATTACACAATTGCTGCTTGTACGCGCCGCTCTGTGCATGAAACTGTCACGTAATTACACTAAATGTGGAGAGAGACACAAGCTGTCAGATCTTCAAGCTGTGGGCGGGACCGAACAGCTATCAAACACCCGACCAGCCCCTATCCCATTGGCTGGCATTTGATAGCTGTGCGGTCCCACCCACCTCCAACATCAACTTGAAGATTTGACAGCGCTCTCTCTGCATTCAGTGTAATTAGCCGACAGTTTCATGCACAGAGCGGCTCTTACAAGCAGCGCGCTCTGTGCAATGTAAATCTTCTCATCTCCCACATCCATTGCGGGGGTATGCACACATACCCCCTCAATGGACAGTACCCGGGGCGGACACCCCCTCCTTTCGGTATCGGGCAGTTTTTTTTGTTTCGGGCGATACCAAAAATACAGTTTTTGGCCGCCTAAATTTTGGTGCGTCCCTAGTTGATTTAATAGGTGGTAAAGGCTCATGATAAATATACAAAAGCCTCTGATATTGATAACTCACAACTGTGGCAAAAATGAACTAGAACTAGAAGAGGGTGCATTTCCCTACACACTTTAGTTTTAGATAAGTGGCCTTTTGGTGCTAAGACTCATTATAATCTAGAGGTGTAAAACAAGGGTTACAATTGTCCTTTTGCCACTTGACCTCTGGAAGATTTACCCCTTTTCATGACCAGGCCATTTTTTGCGAAACAGCATTGCATTACTTTAACTGTACCCAAATAAAATGGAATATAATTTTTTTCCCCCAAATAGAGCTTTATTTTGGTGGTATTTGATCACCACTGTTTTTTTTAATTTTGGCGCTATAAATAAAAAAAGCTACAATTTTGAAAACAAAAAAAAAAACAATAATATTTTTTACTTTCTGCTATAAAAAATATCCGATAAAAAAATGTAATTTCTTCATAAATGTAGGCCAATATGTATTCTGCTACATGTCTAAAAAAAATCCCAATAAGCGTATACTGATTGGTTTGAGAAAAAGTTATAGCGTATACAAACTATGAAATACTGTACAGAAATATAATTTTTTTTTTATACTAGTAATGGCGGCGATCAGCAACTTATAATGGCACTGCAATATTGTGGTGGACAATCGGACACTGACACATTGTGGGAACCAGTGACACCAATACAGTGATCAGTGCTAAAAATATACGCCGTCACTGTACTGAACACTGGCTGGGAAGGGGTTAAACATCTAGGGCAATCAAAGGGTTAAATGTGTGCCTAACCAGTGTTTTTGTGTTTACTGTGTGGTGCTTTTAATAAGGGATGTGCTGCTTTTTATTCCCTGCTTTGCAGGGAAAGAAAAGCCATCACTTCCCCACCTGTCAGAAAAGGGCTTTGCCTTGTTTACATAGGCAGAACTCCATTCTGTGTGTTTTCCTGATGATCAGTGGGTGCTGGTGGACATCCATTCACCGGCACCCACTGATCGGCTTCTGCTGTGACAAATCACAGCAGAAGCGGCATGCCCCCTACCCGGAACCGCAGAATCACGTATATATAAGCGATTCTGTGCAGCACGGCCGTCCTGTAGCAGTAAATCTGCTATGGGCCGATCTGCAAGTGGTTGAATTCTCATTGATTATTATGGAGATAAAGTACTTTATTCTTTACATTATCAACAGCAGTGCTCATACAGACCTGGTGGCACTGGTAGCTCTGCTACATTGACCGGCTTCCCAGCCTTGTGGCTACGGATGGCTTCTTGGTATTGCTGCAAGGTGGCACAGAAGGGAATGTTAATAATGAATTAATCCCACACACAAACACTAAAAATAAAGTAATATCCAACATCCTCATGCCTAAATGGAGAGAAAATATTCAGAAAATGCCTACAAAACGGGAATACATATCAGGAGACAGGTATGTAGCAAGCACAACAGAAATGCAAATGCAATTTTACAAACTAAGAGTAAAAAAGTTGCACTATATAAGGATATAAACAAACTATCACATTCAATGCAAAACTCCACAATCAAGTGTCATAAATAAAGTGCAGAAGTGCTGGGTGAAAGACGCTAAACCAAAAACCAATCTTAGTGAGAAAAGTCCAAATGAAAAAGTTGCAGCGGTAGCGGCAAAGCGCCACTAGTTTTAGCAGCGCCCCATTCAGGCAGCAGCGGGGCACTTTTAACCCCCTAAGAAGGGGTTAACAAGGGCCTAAAATGCAGGCGCACGGCACTTCCGAAGCAGTGTTCAGCTGCTTCAGAAGCGCTGCCCATTTATTTCAATGGGCAGGGGCGGTGGAGGAGCGGTGTATACACCGCTCACGCACTGCCCCAAAGATGTTGCTTGCAGGACTTTTTTTCTGTCCTGCAAGCACACCGCCCCAGTGTGAAAGCACTCAGGCTTTCACACTGGGGTGGATTGGGGGGAGTTTTTCAGGCGCTATTTTTAGCGCTAAAGTGCCCGAAAAACGTCCCAGTGTGAAAGGGGTCTAAATGAAGTCAGTTTAACCACTTAGGGCTGGTTCACACTGGTGCGATGCAGGAACTATGCAAATCCACTGCGGGTTCCCCCATTGCACCCGACTTGCTGGCACTTCACACTGCCCTATGCCAACTGCGGGGAGTGTCCATAGAAAGCTAATGACACCCCCAAATCATCTCGCATATAGCAGTGCAAACTGCAAACTCGCACAGCAATTGGATTTCTAGGGTGTAAACACCCATGCGATCTGATTCTGCTGCGGACCAAAAAAAGGGTCCTGTGCGAGTTTGGTCCGAATGTGATGCGATTTCAGCCATACTATCTGTATGGCTGAAATCCCATCGCACAGAGATCGCATTGTGATTTTCACTGCAGTGCGGTGCGAATCATATGCAATCTCGGACTAAACTGCAGTGTGAACCGGCCTTTAGTGCACAGAGGCAGCTTCAAAGTCACCTGATTCTCGTCCGACTTTGAAGCTGCCCCATACAGCGTGACTTCAGCGCGGCTCCTATTAGAACAGTTCCATTGTACTGCTTGGAGCACGCCCCTGTGTGAACTGGCACTTAAAGACTAAATCTTTTCCTGACACTTGTTGCTTACAAGTTAAAATCTGTATTTTTTTGCTAGAAAATTACTTAGGACCGCCAAACATTTCATATATTTTTTAGCAGCGACCATAGGGATTTTATAAAAACTTAACGTAAAATCCTTTTCTCTGAGTTCACTGACAGACGCAGCCCTTCATAGACAAGTGGGTTTATACTCATCCTACTAGGAGTAGACTAGGCAAAAAAGCAAAAGGATAGGCTGGCCCCTCCCAGGGGGCCGTCCTCACTTCAGCATATAATCCCCCTGCTGTGCATAGCATATCAGGGTGGGTGCTGCGTCTGTCAGTGAACTCAGAGAAAAGGATTTTACGGTAAGTTTTAATAAAATCCCTTTTTCTCTTACGTTCACTGACAGACGCAGCCCTTCATAGACAAGAGGGGATGTCCCAAAGCTGTGTCAGTCAAGAGGGGTGGGCAAGCAACAACAACTGTACCCAACAGAATCCTCTTAGGAGGCGCCAGCCACGGCTACACCGCTGCCTGCAAAACTTTGCGGCCAAAAGCAGCATCAGCAGATGCTGAAACATCAGCTTAGCAAAACTTAGTAAACGTGTGCACCGAGGCCCAAGTAGCCGCCTCGCACACCTGTGACACCGAAGCCTGGTGTTCGAAAGCCCAGGAAGTGCTAACTGCCCTGGTGGAATGAGCCGTGACAGGAAAAAAGGGGATACTTTGCCCCGAACAGTATTTGCATGAGTCACGGTCTGTCTGATCCAACGGGAAACAGTAGACGACGAGGCCGCCAAGCCTTTGCGCGGACCTTCCGTCAGCACAAAACGCAGCAGACTTCCGAAAGGAAGCTGTAGCCACCAAATACACCCGCAAAGCCCACACGACATCCAATGAATGTAACTCAAATTCCTAGGATACGATGGATGCGGACATAATGAAGGAATAACAACATCTTCATTATGTGAAAAGAAGAGACCACCCTCAGTAGAAACGAAGGATAAGGGCGCAAGACCACCATGTCCTAGTGAAGGACAATGTAAGTAGACTTGCAGGACAAACGCTGCCAACTCAAACACCCGCCTAGCGGATGTAATGGCCACCAAAAAAGCCACTGTCTGCGACAGCAATTGGAAGGGGATAACCCTGAACTTCTCATATGGCGGTTTCTGCAGCACAGAACCCCCAAATTCAAATCCCACGGTGCCAAAAAGCGACCATACCTGAGGAGCCACATGGCGCACACCCTGTACAAATGTATGAATCAACGAATGTGACCCCAAAGGCCGCTGAAAGAGAAATCGCCAGAGCCGAAATCTGAGAGCAATCAGTGCCAACTTTTTATCCAGGTCCCACTGCAAAAAAGCCAGCACCCTGGACACCATGTAAGAGCGAGGGTTCCACCCCCCGCCTCACACCAGGCGATATAGACCTTCAAGGTCCGATGATAAATCTTGCACGAATTACCTTACGCGCCTTAAGCATGGTAGGGATCACGGAGTCAGAGACACCCCTATCCCTCAACACCAGGGACTCAATAGCCAAGCCGTCAAAACCAGCGAGGGTAAAGCAGGGTGCAGGATGGGTCCCTGTGACAGTATGTCTTCGCATAGCGGAAGAAGCCAGGGAACATCTGTTACCATCCGCACCAGGTCCGGCCAATCCGGGCTACCAGGATTGTTGGAATACCTTCCTCTACTATTCTGCGCAGTCACTGCGGAAGCTTGATCGAAGGAAAGGCGTACAGGAGCAGAGTACCGGCTCCAATTTGGTACTAATGCGTCAGTGGCGACTGCCAACAGGTCTCTTGTTCTGCACACAAAGGCATTGTGATTGAACCTGGACACCATTAAGTCCACGTCTGTCGTGCCCCACTGGTGGCAAATCTGGCGGAGCACCTCTGGATGTAGGGATCATTCCCCCTGATCCAGTTTCTGGCGACTGAAAAAGTTTGTCTGCCAGCTTTCTACGCCCGGAATGTAAATGGCGGAGATTTCCGGCATGTGAATTGCTGCCCATCTCAGAATGAGAGCCGCTTCCGCAGCTGCTGCCCTGATGGTTCACATATGCCACTGCTGTGGCATTGTCTGACTGAAACCGAATCGGGAGGCCGCGCAGCCTTACCGACCACAATTCCAACACACTCATCGGAAGGCGAGATTCCTGCGCCAACCAACGTCCCTGAGCAGACAACTGCCCCAGGACCCCTCCCCAGCCCGAAAGGCTGGCGTCCGTCGTTACTATCGACCAGTTCAGAGGGAGAAAAGACTTCCCCAGCTTTAGGGATGGGGCCCGAAGCCACCATTTCAACAATCCTCTGGTCTGGTGACCCAACCTGATCAGTCTGTCCAGGGACAGCGGTGACTTGTCCCATCGTGACAGAATCGCTCTCTGTAGAAGCCGAGTGTGACTCTGGGCGTAAGGTATTGCCTCGAAGGCTGAAACCATGACCCCAACACCCGCATACAGCACCGTAAAGGAAGACCACTGCCGTGACAGCAGGGTTCGCACCGCCGCTTGTAATGACAGTAACTTGGCCGAAGGTAGGAACACCTTCGCCTGCTCCGTGTCCAGAATCAGACCCAGATATTCCAGGACGGGATCAATGTCGACTTCTGCAGATAGATCAGCCAGCCGAAGTCTTTTAGCGAGGCCATGGTGATAGCCACGTTCTCCTCCAGAGCCGAAGCAGACTCCGGTCTCAGGAGTTAAACCATTGAGGTATGTTACCACCGCAATGCCTCTCTGCCTCAATAGCGCCAGCACCGGAGCCACCAGCTTGGTGAACACCCGAGGAACCGAGGCCAGACCGAAAGGAAGCGCCACAAATTGGCAAGGTAGGTCTCCCACCGCAAAACGCAGGAAGCGCTGGTGCCGGAGACAAATGGGAACATGGAGGTACGCGTCCCTGATATCCAGAGACGCCATGAAGTCCCCTTGGTGCAGGGCGGCCACGACCGAACGGACAGATTCCATTCTGAATTTTCGCGCCTTCACAAAGTGGTTTAGCGCTCTTAAGTCCAGAACTGGCCTGACTCCACCCTTTTTGGGGTACCCAAAAAGATTTGGATAGAAACCGCAGGACCCTTCCAGCACAATCACCCCTTGTTCAGAGAGCTTCTGGACAGCCTCCAGGAGAGCCTCCCGACGCCCCAGAGGGAGTCTTAAGTTCGATGGGAAGAACCTGTCTGGGGTTAGAGTGCTGAACTCTATCCTGTACCCGGAGGACACCATTTCCTGCACCCACCGGTCGGAAATGCGGGCAGTCCACCTGTCTGCGAACCCCAGAAGTCGGCCCCCCCACCCGAGAATCGGGCGGGGGCAACCCATCCTGCGGAGGAGGACTTGTCCTCGGCCTTTTCATTCTTACTCTGCCAGGGCCGCTTACTGAACCCCGAGGCAGACTTGCCGGGCCTTGAGCCCTTGCCCGCTGCAGCGGGCGCACGAAAAAACTTCCTCTGACCCGAAGAAAACAGGACCCGGCTTACGGCGGAACTCCCGCCGCTTGGGCTCCGGAAGAAGTACTCTTCCCTCCAGTGAAACCCTTAAAGGATTCTTCCAGTTGCGCCCCATAAGGACGACCACCCTGAAAAGGGAGATCCGTGAGACCCTTCTTAGATGCATGGTCACCCGACCAGGAGCGTAACCACAGCACCCGTCTGATAATGACTGCGAAACAGACATTGCAGAGAGCATGGGAAGCAGGTCCAAAGCTGCATCACACATGTATTGAATCCCCTTTAGCAGGTGCTCTGCTCGCTGTGACGCCTCAGGTGAGTTCCCGTAGCTCAACTCGCAGTGCAACCCAATCGCACACTCTGTAAGGGATTGTGCAGCCATAGCTGACGCCAGAGCCGGTCTCATGGCTGACCCTGCCAACAAGAACAGTGCCTTGGACACCGCCCCGTCTGGGTATCAGCCGGATCCTAAAGAAGGACACCCCTCCAAGGGGATGGTCGTTGCCTTATTCAGGCGAGCCACCGGAGGGTCCACTGCGGGGGATGCCCACTTCTTCACAAAGCTATCCTCAAAAGGGTAGCGTACAGCGAAACGTTTTGGAAGGGCGAAGGAATTCTACGGACGCTGCCATTCCTTATATACCAGCTGGTCATATGGGCAAGCCCTAGGAGACCTAGGTGGGTTAAGAGACCCACAAACGTATACGGACTCCTGCGACTCCCCAACTTGGTCCAGTCGCAAAGACACACGAATATTGGCAATCAGGGCGGCCACCAGCGCCTTTTTGCGCGCTACTGAGGCCCCCTGATCCTCTTCGCCGTCCGAGGGCACCGCTCGCCCTCTGAAAGCTCTACGGGGGTCCCCATGACCACAGAGGCCACTTCCGGTGCAGAATCCTCCCCCGATGATGGCGGGGGGTGGACGTTTTTTAGGGGCCCCCTAGCCCGGTCCAGCACCTCCCGGGGAAAAAATTCCCTCCTAACTGGTCCAGGGATACCAGTGTCCCCAGCGCAGGTTGCGCTTCCACTGGCTCCAGCTTGGAAGGACCTATAGGTTCAGCCGCCACTGGACCCTGACAGACAGAAATCTCTGACACACCCACAATGTGACCACCACAGCTGCCCCACAGAACACCCAGGGAAGGCCCAGGAGGACTGCACCCAGCGCTACCAGCACCCCAGGGAGAACACAGCTATACTTGCTGTTTGATGCCTCAAGCGTTGCTTCCCAGTAGGAATTTTGCCATATGACCGCCAGTCAGAGGGTCTGCGCTGCTGCGCCATCCGCGCTGTCCAGCGTGAAAGAGGAAGTGTCTGCAGAGAAAGCACGCTTTTTCTCCTTCCAGACATATCCCAAAATGGCCGCCAGACGGACAGAATAGGCCCAAGCCTGATTATACAAGGCGCGACTACGGCAGAATGGCCGACGGTTGACACTAGAGGCCAAAAATCCACAGCAAAATGGCCGCGGCTACAGCAAAATGGTGGTGATCCGCCATCGCCGCATGGCAATTTTAAACGGCGCAGGGTGCGGTGTGATAGGAGGGGAGTGAGGACACCCAGGAGAGGCCTGGGCCCCAAAATAGACCCTCCAGCCGGCTATCCACAAAATTTTCGCCCAGTTGCCCCTCTCCACGCCCCTAGGGGGGGTACACTCACCAGTCCGACGGGCGTAGCGGATAGCCACCCGGTTGCAGACCTTCCTCCCACAGCGGATAGGGATGCTGCAGGCCAAGGCCTCTGGACAGGAACCGAGTCCGGTCACTGGGCGCAAGTGGGGATCATCCACTGGCCGCCCGCAAGGAACGGGCACGATACGGCGGACCCCGCCAAGGCGAAGGGTAGCTCGCATCCGTCGGCCGTGCTGGGGAAAGTTCAGGATTTCTAGATATCCTCTATGCCCCAGCCAGCTTCTTGATAGCAGTCTTCATCAGATAGCTTGAGAAAAATAAAAAAGAGGTAGCAAAAAAGGTGAACTGCAGGTCCCATAAGGGAGCCAGGTCTAACTCCTTGCACTAGGCAAATAAAACGGATATGCTATGCACAGTAGGGGGATTATATGCTGAAGTGAGGACGGCCCCCTGGGAGGGGTCAGCCTATCCTTTTGCTTTTTTGCCTAGTCTACTCCTATTAGGATGAGCATAAACTGACTTGTCTATGAAGGGCTGTGTCTGTCAGTGAACGTAAGAAAAATGTCAGTTGTTGTAATATTTTATGTCACACTGTATTTGCGCAGCGGTCTTTCAAACACATTTTTTGGGAAAAGATACACTTCAATGAATAAAAACTAAACAGTAAAGTTAGGCCAATTTTTTTGTATAAATGTGAAAGATGTTACGCCGCGAGAATCGTGATCTTTATCCTAAGCAAAAAAATAGTGATTCTCATTTTAGCCAGAATGATGCAGCTCTACCGTCCATCATTTTATAATTTAGTTCACTACTGCCAGGTATACTATGACCTAGATAAAGGAAAACCTTCGCAGACAAATCAGATTACGGTACACCCTCCTTACCTTCACAATACGTTCGTGCATCCGTGCCTTGCGATCATCACCCTTCCCCTTTGCCTGCTCTGCTGCACTGCGATATTTTTCCATCCGCTGCTGCAAGGCCTCCAAGAGGTCCTTAGGAGGTGCAGAAGGAGCTGCAATCAGGAGAAGACCCAGAAATTAAAACTGAACTCTAGCCAATGGGGATGGATTCATTTTGGGCAGAGAGACACACACAATTTATTCACTTTCATGACTGTTCCCTGTGCGTTAAACCTAGATGAATATTTGTATTTTCTTTTTACTTTATTTGGAATATAGTAAATGTAATAGTGCACGCACCCCTTCCCACTATCTAGCCATAAAGTAACACAACCAGAGAAGCTTGTCATGTCACTGCCTTCTCTACAAACTACTTATTGAACTATGAATCCGCATAAGCAAATTGGTAAGATCTTGTGTGATCTGGGGCTAAAACGCACTTTTACTCCCCATTTGCTAAAAAATTTAAGAGCTGCAGAATTCTGCAATGCAGGAGCTCCTCCCACTTTCATGCTAATCTATTGTACACCGGGCATTATGAACATTTAATGTAAAGAGATATTTAGGGTAATTATACTGACAACATGGCAGGTCCTCAAAGCAATTTCTGCTGCCACAGACCAGCAAATCCTTCTCCTTCCTAGCAGTGTGGTCGGACGTGGTGGGAAGGAAACTGTCTGACCTCGCTGCTTAGCAAGCAAGGGACAGACTTGAACATGACCAAGTGCTATAAGCACTTGGTCCTCTGGGAGAGGAGATAAACATAATTTATTTGAAATTGATTTTCTTAAGGGACTCTGCATCTGACAGTCCAAAAATTCCAGCAACCAAGCGATAAGAGTTGCCAATGCCATAGGCAGATCAACCAAGGATTCTGCAGTAAAAGGTGTGGAAAAACCCAAAGCTGCAATATGGCCCATCAAATCCCCCACGTGACTGCAGTGAAATCTTCCTGGCATAGAACCAAGGAGTCAGAGAAAATGCTGAGGATGGCATAGACTTCAGCTTAGGACAAAATTTCATGCCTTTCAGTTGGTGCACTGTAGGCAGCACCGGAACTGGAAGTGGATTGTGAGCTGGAGGGACCTAGTATAAAAGGACCACTCAACGTGAGTCATCTAGGTCCTAAAATGTTGTACAAAAAAGCAGGGGTAAAATAGTTCAGGGTACAAGGCTAGGCCTTGAAAACCCATGAAGTAGCTGCTGGTAGTTGAAGAGCTTCAGGCAGATGGAGGAGACTAGATCACTGTAGATGGGCAGCAGACCTAGGATGGATCCGTATCACTTGCAGTCAAGAGCTGAAATGGAAAGGTGCTTCCTCAACGTTGAAGAGAACAACTGACAAGCTACCTAGCTGATGACATCAGCACTCAGTCCCTCAGTGATAAACCCCTTCTACAGCAAACAGAAATAGCACTCAATGGTCTTAAGAATTAGGAAGCTCACATCAGACCAGTTCAGCAGGGTCTGTGTATGGCCCCAAAAGCTGTAAAATGCTGATCTGGATAGCTGCTCTTAGAGGATTTAAAAAATATATATTTTAAGGTTTTCAGAAATCAGGGTAAGGTAAAGAAAACCAACAATCATTCTATTTTTTTTGCAACAGGTACTTCTATAAAGCGCTGTCAATTTATGCAGCGCTTTACATACATATGGAACCGTCACACCAGCCCCTGATCTCAAGGAGCTTACAATATAAGCTTCCTAACTCACATTCATACACATACTAGGGCCAATTTAGACAGGCCTGCCAACATGTCTTTTCTTTGGAGCGTTGGAGGAAACCAGAGGACCGAGAGGAAACCCACACAGGCACAGGGAGAATATGCAAACTCCAGGCAGGTAGTGTAGTGCTTGGGATTTGAACCAACGACCCTAGTGCTGCTAGGTGGAAGTCCCAACCACTTAGCCACTGTGCTGCCCAACAATAAGCCAATCTTCTTGGCGTACATACAGAAAAATAAGGGACATGAAGTAATGAACAATGTATCAAAATACTGGATAATATCTCAACAAGTGCATCAGGACATAAAAAAGTCAACAGAATGGGGAGGGAGGCCTCCCAAACGATCGACCTAGGTGTCTAGGGTATATGTCACAAAGGGGTTTCGGACATAAACAAGGCGACCTCTAACGCCACTGGACTTTCGGTTTTGATCCTGCTGGACACTTTTATGGAGGACAAATCATTTTCGCTGTGCTGTCTAAAGCCAGCCCATACTCATATTACTACTCGATGTGAGGTCCTGCCATTCCATAATAGGCCCATAGGTGCAGGACTGTTTGCCGGGCCTCAGTGCCACCTGGTGTTTCCAGGTTGAGTGTAGCACCTTTTTTGATGCTCCCCTTTACGATTGGCTCTTCTATCCAGTACAATATACATTACCTTAAAGGTTAGCCGGAACTTCAGAGACTCTGTTCTTAAACCAAACATGGAATGATCTTTGATACACCAATGAACGAATTCAAGGTTACCTCTTATACCCCTGATGAAGGAGCCACATAGTTTCTGAAATGCGTCGGGTGGAGGGTACAAGATTGTATCATCATCTTGCTGTTTCAGTTGATGTATTTTCAGTTGTTCATATCATGTATATTTCATGTTTCCTGTCTTTTACTAACGATTCATAAATAAATATCTGTTTTTATCAATCTGTTAAGTGGTTGAAGTACCACAACTGGGGAACCTCTATGTCTGTACTCAAAAAGGAGTGAACAGTACTCACCTGAGGAGACTGGAGATTCTGTGCTCACTGGAGACTGGGGGATCGGCAGCTTACTGGACGGTTGCTCATCTGCTGTGGACAGGTTTTCTTAATTATTTAATCTGTCATATTACTTGTAAACAACAATCAGCCTTCATCAGAATATGCATAACATCGTACAGAGCGCAAAATGTCTTGATGCCCATAGCAAACAGCTTTTCCTGTATAATAACAGCCTCCCCCCTTGTTATACGATCTTCCAGCACCATAATACTGTAGTGCAAACTGTACATGAAAACAAACTTTTCCGCCTTTGCCATACATTATTATTTTTTCAATTATAAACATTCTCACATATATCTAAAACACATTTAACCTCTTGACGAACAACCGCCATGATTTTACTATGGCAGGTCAGCTCTCCTGCGCGAACCGCCGTAGGGAGCGTGCCCGTGGTTCTGGAGGACTCGATGTCTGCCAGCGACCTGCGATCGCCTAGTACAGAGGCAGAACAGGGATCTGCCAATGTAAACAAGGCGGATCCCCGTTCTGCCAGATGACATGGCAGAGATCTTCTGTTCCCAGTCATCAGGAACAGTGATCTCTGTCATGTCCCTACCAGCCCATCCCCCCTACAGTTAGAACACAGTTAACCCCTTAATCACCCCCTAGTGTTAACCCCTTTCCTGCCAGTGTCATTTTTACATTGATTACTGCATTTTTATAGCACTGATCAATGTAATAATGTCACTGGTCCCCAAAAAGTGTCATTTGGGGTCAGATTTGTCAGCCGCAATGTCGCAGCCTAGCTAAAAATCGCAGATCCCCGCCTTTACCAGTAAAAATTATTTAAAAAAATAAAAGTCCCTAAATCTATCCCATAGTTTGTAGACGCGATAACTTTTGCGCAAACCAATACAAGCCTATTGCGTTTTTTTTTACTGAAAATATGTAGAAGACTATTTATTGGCCTAAACTGATGAAGAAATTGTTTTTTTTATTTTTTGGACATTATAGCAGAAAGTAAAAAAAAAATTTTTTTTTTTTCAAAATTGTCATTTTTTGGTTTATAGCGCAAAAAATAAAAACTGCAGCGGTGATCAAATACCACCAAAAGAAAGCTCTATTTGTGGGAAAAAAGGACATCAGTTTTATTTGTGTACAGCGTCGCACGACCGCACAATTGTCAGTTAAAGTGACGCAGTGCCCTATCGCAAAAAATGGCCTGGTCATTAAGGGGGTAAATCCTTCAGGGGCTGAGGTTAAACAGGTTATGTTATCAGAGTCCCGATTCACACATATGTGATGTGGGAACCAGCGCGATTCCAGTGCATCATATCGCTCGCCAGGCGGTTCACACTGACATCTGAAAGTTAAAGCGAAGTTCCAGCCAAAAGTGGAACTTCCGCTGGTTGGATTCCCCCCCCCCCCCCTCAGGTGTCCCATTTGGCACCTTGCAGGGGGGGGGGTTTGGGAAGAGGACACCTGTCTTTACACAGGTGTCCTTTTGAACACATCCGGGAGCTCGGGCCAGCAGTCGCTGACTTCAGCAGCCTGGCTCCCTCCTCGCTCTGCTACTGAAGCTGCAACATGTCCGGGTTCCCTTACCCGCTATGGATGCGGCTGCACCCAACCCCCGATACAAAGATCGGTGGCAGGTGCCAACTCGATGGAGTCCAGGACCGGTAAGTGTCCTATTATTAAAAGTCAGCAGCTACTTTATGTGTAGCTGCTAACTTTTATTTTTTTTTTTCAGACGACCTCCGCTTTAATGACACTCTTGAGATTGGGTCACAGATCGCAAAAAAAAAAAAAAAAAAAAAGGTCCTGTACCATTTTGTTGCAAACACAATGCGATTTCAGCCAGTATGCATGGCTGAATTTGCATCACACAGACATTGCATGTGATCTGCGGTGTGAATCGCATGTGATGTCTGTCATCAAACAAGTGTGAATCCAGCCAAAAGGGAGCAATGGAATCATCAAGGAGTCACATGCCTAGGTCAACGCATTCAGCTTACAAAAAGCCTGCTTGGATTTGCTGTTAACAAAAGATTTGAAAGTTTTGTCTCACCTGGTGGAGGAGGAGGGAGACTGTTCAAGTTTACTGGCTGTCCTGAATCCAGTGCAGAGAGCATGGGGTCAAGGGACTGCAAGAAGAAGACGACAGGAGGGTCGGTACTTTAAAAATGGCAGAGAGGTGACAAACACTGCACACACGTTTTGCATTTAGGCCTCATTTACATGGGCACACCTAAAGTGGTTGCAAACCCTTGCATATACCCAGTGAAGTGACTAGCCTCAGGTGATACACAGGTGAATAAAATCCTCCTGCATAAGTTGTACCTCTTCATCTGCAGTCTTCTCGTCTCTACATCCATTCAAAGTCCAGAATTGAAGCAGCCTGTCAGAGCTGTCAGAAAACAGTGGGCAGAGAGATGAAATGAGGAGAGCTCTGAAAGATGATTGGAGGGGAGGGGAGGGAAGGGACACCCCCCCTCACACAGCACACAAGAACAGAGCTGAGGCTGTCACCATGGTGTCTGGAAAAGCTGTCAGAAGTGATTCATGCTGATATCAGAGGAATAAAGCAGCAGACAAAAATAACACTTAGTGCTCTTACTTGAGACAAGTACACACTGTAGAGGGATATGCTTTGTTCATATTTCATGTCTGAGGTTTACAACCACTTTAGGACTACATCCAAATGCCATATTTGAGTGCATGGAATTTTCAGGTTTCATCCACACGCAGGCAGTCCCCTTCATGTCAACTGAGATACAGCAGCTGCATGGACACAGCTGCTGCTCCAAATTTGACATCCATGAGCGTCACCGAACACAGACAGTGTGCATTCAGGGACCATTGACACAAATAAGACTACCTGAACAAGGATGCATGAAACACTTGTGCATTCCTATGCAGGCAAACACAGCCATCATGTGGGCCTACGCTTAAATGAATTTGTGTAAACGAGGCTTTAGAGGGAAATCAAACTTTTTGTTAAGTGTGAGGTTTTTATTTTTGTATGTGCATTCCTGTCCCCATCATTTTTCATCCTTGTACTTAAGTGGGTTCAAAGCGCTGGAATCCTGGAGTCTTATTTATTAATTTTGTATTGTAAGCACCAATATTATAGATAGTAGTAGGACTATAGATGAGTTGGATATTGGGCTGGCAACTTTTGGATATCCACAGTGATGAGGATGAACTAGTCTAGGGTTGAAGTGCCACAATGTAATATTCAAGTCCAGATAAAAGTTTTTTGTTTTTTTTACAAACGGTTTACAAAAATCAATGCATTTGGGGGCTGAGCTTTAACCAGTTGCTGATGGGCGCTGTGCCGAGTGTTTTGACAGCCCTTGAATTCTGAGTCTGCATACTTAGTTTCTTTCCTTCTTCAAGCCCCGATGAAGGTGGTGGAGCCAAGCCCCAAAAATGTGTTGGCTTTTGTAAACCATTTGTCTTCTACCTGGTTATACTTCTATCTGGACTTAAATATTAATGTTTGCGATTCAATTCTAGGCTCATTATTTTTTATCCTTGTCACTGGAACAGGGAAACAGAGGAAATTTACTAAAACGGGAGCACTCAGATCCTGGTGCAGCTGTGCATGGTAGCCAATCAGCTTCTAACTTCAGTTTGTTCAATTAACCTCTTCGCATCCGCGCTATAGCTGAATGACGGCTACAGCACGGATCTACATTGCCGGGAGGCAGTCAATAGACATCCTCCCGAGCATGCACTGTTTGTGAGACTCGGCTGATCACAGATCAGCGTAAGGGGCTGGTCCAGGACCCTTAGCATGTGATCAGCTGTCAGCCAATGACAGCTGATCATGTGCTGTAAACAAAAGATCGGTGATCATTTTTTCTTTTTCCATCACGCTGGCGGTGTGAGGGAAAATAAAAGCCGATCACAGGCTTCTGTCAGAGGGACATCGGTCCCTCATACAGAAAGCCGCGGATGATTCACCTGTGCCCACCAATGCCACCTACCAGTGCCCACAGTGCCACCTACCTTTGCCCAGCAGTGCCAACTATCAGTGCCCACCAGTGCTGCCAATCAATGCTCATCAGTGCCACAGAATCAGTGCTGTTTATCAGTGCCACCTACCAGTGCCCATCAGTGTCACCTACCAGTGCCCATCAGTGTCACCTACCAGTGCCCATCAGTGTCACTTATCGGTGCCCATCAGTGTCACTTATCGGTGCTCTTCAGTGCCACCTATCAATGCAGACTATCAGTGCTGCCTCACCAGCGCACTTCAATGAAGGAGAAAAATTACCTGTTTGTAAAAATTTATAGCAAATTATTAAACTTTTTTTTCTTCAAAATTTTTGGTCTTTTTCGCAAAAAATAAAAAACCCAGCAGTGGTTAAAGCAGTAGTAAACCCCTAAGTATGATTTTTACCTACAGGTAAAATTAATATCTCCTAAACCTTATATTCGCCCTGCATGCAGCCACTGAAGTCTGTGGTGCATGCGCTCTGATTCGTCGGAGGCGGCCGGAAAATCAGAGCTGGCTGCTGGAATTCACAGTGCCGGAGCCGCGTACCCAGAAGAAAGAAGGGGACCATTGTGTCAGCTCCCTCAGTGCTAACTGTGTCAGGCGGCCGGGAGGCCTCGTTCTGAGGTATTTCATAATGTGTTAGTATGCAATGCATACTAGCACATTATGCTATTGTCTTGCAGGATTTTTTTTATTTTTTTTGTTAAGGGCTGATTTACTACCGCTTTAAATCCCACCAAAAGAAAGCTCTATGTGTGGGAAAAAAATTATAAATATTTCATTTGGGTACAGTGTTGCATGACCGCACAAATGTCATTCAAAGTGTGAGAGCAATGAAAGCTGAAAATTGGTCTGGACAGGAGGAAGGTTTAAGTGCCCAGTAGGCAAGTGGTTAAGCTTGGACAATAAAACCTGGAAGCAGATTGGCTTCTATGCAGGGCTGCAACAGATATTCCACTTTTAGTAAAGAACCCCCACAGACAGCAATAAAAATCTTAGAACGATCCAATCTTCAGAAAAAGTGTAGTGTCCAATTACTTTTCACCCTGGTGACAGTGGATCACAGAGACTAGAAATGACTGGAAATTATGCTAATGCCGACTTGGCAATAAAACAATCTCAAAGCCTTTCCCACAAGTCAAAAAATAAATTAGCTGGGATTTAAGCATCCCAGGTGACCTATGAAGCCGGATGGGTTGAGTTCCTGGTCCTGCCTTTTTATTGGGCCATATGTTCGGCCTGTCTTATTGATCGTTTCAGAATCACCTTTGCAATGCGATAATACTTGCTGGCCAGTTCCGCATCTCCTTCCTGTTTGCTCTTCAGTGCTGCTAGTTTATATTGTCTCTGACGCTCCAGCACCCGTGCTTTGTTT
Source organism: Glandirana rugosa (assembly GCA_018402905.1). Taxonomy (NCBI): domain Eukaryota; kingdom Metazoa; phylum Chordata; class Amphibia; order Anura; family Ranidae; genus Glandirana; species Glandirana rugosa. The sequence goes on along the minus strand of BLSH010076402.1, from coordinate 793,182 downwards.
CCATCAATTACTATAATAAAAAAACACCAATCAGTTGTGACAGAGGACATGAGCACCATGCTTAACAGCATCTGACATAAACGTGCCCGTTTTACCCACACTAACCAATTCAATTCTAAACACTACATGTTCAATAACTGGCATAGTTACACTGAAAAAAATCAGCAATGTCTTTAAAATAGGAGTATGGCCTTTTCAAAAAAAACAAAGCTTATACTCACCTAGGTGGATGCAGCACTGATCCGATGCTGCATCTGTCCCCTGCCACCTCTACACTGAGAACTGAGCGATCAAACATAGCTGATCGCTCAAGTCCTCCCCCTCCGCTCTGAGCAGAGAGTCATGATTGTCAGTCATCGCTCTCTGCTCTCCCCTCCAGCATTCACTGAAGCGCTGGGCTGTGGAGGAGGTGGGAGCGGCTGGCTCAAGCTCTTGGCAGATCACGGAGAAGCTCACCCAGGTGCTGTTCCAGGGTTCTGGGTGGATCCCGACCATATAGCAGGGATCTTTTCAGAGCCTTGATCGGCTCTGTGACGTCAGCCGACAGTGGGCTTCAGCCTGCTGTCAGCTGAAAATGGGTCACAAGAGTGCAGAACGAACTGCACTCATGTGATCCACATGAGAAGTATAGCCATACAATTTTTGGCTGTACTTCTTTATTATTAGAAGTCTTCATTTCCCAATAACATCTGATCAATAAAATTGTCTGGAAAATATAAGCATACATTGGATTGCCTTACTGTAGAAACAAAGGCAGTTCTGTTTGAGACACTTTAATAAATAAGGTGCATGATTCAGAGCTTCGCCTACCTGGACTGGGACTGGCTGGTGTTGAGGAGGTTGCCAACATGCTGTTTGGAGTGAGTGGCGTGATGGGGGTGATTGGTGCGGATGATTTCGCTGGCACAGACAAGGTCACAGGCTGTGGGAGACTCTGAGGTTTGACAGGTACCGCAGGTGGAGCTCTGGCAGATACAAGAGGCTGAGGCGGTATACCATTTGCAGGAGGAGTGGGTTTTACAGGAAGATCTGGTACAACAGCAGCAGTAGGTGACGTTGCAGAACTGGTGCTCTTTCCCACAGCCACAGGGGGAGGGATGTCGTCAGGTGACACGGATCCGCCCCTTTTAGCGGTACGCAGCAAATCCTCTAAGGTCTGGAAGATAAAAAGTAGAGAGGTGTATACATCACTGAGCCAATATGGGTTCCAGTTCCTGCATCCAACACAGTATATGGGTTGCTTTAGTGAACCCGTGCTTGCTAACAAAATTGTCAAATAAAACCTTTCCACTTTTATTACATACATTATTTTTAACCCGGCAATATCATCATTGGGTCTCTGTGCTTCTACATGCAATGCAGCCAGATTATGACCAGTGGGAGGAGCCAGCAGGGTGCTGTACAAAGCTTCCCGAAAACATCACAGCAGCCTGTGCCTCATATGCCTCTCAAGAGAAGAGTTCTCAGCTCTGATACAATCAGTGTGCTGCCTCTTTGGAGGATGGATGCAAATATTACAATGGCATGATTGGCAGGTGTCAGGGTGAAGAAGTGGGCATATCTAGGCAGGCTGTATTTGCATGCAGATCACCCTAGACAGATACCACATGTGGTGCTGAGCCCAAATATCTGAAAGAACCAAAATCGAATGAAAGGGGCATGTCAGGGACAGTCAGGCCTTTCATACCACTTTAATTTTGAGCTCTGTTTGGGTTGGCACCAACTGTGACCCCATACAAAGAAATTGAGGTGCCACTTCAACTCTAGTAGGTCCTTATCTGCGAAAAACTGCTGGGAGTGCAGAAAGGGAAAGCACTTGTCTCAGCTCCAATGTCGATAAGGAAAGAAAAACATCCGAGAGCTGCACATCACACATTATATATATATATATATATATATATATATATGTTGTTTTTTTTTTGCTTGAACTAGATGGACTTGTGTCTTTTTTCAACCTAGCTAACTATGTAACCATCACACAAAAACCTCATGTAAAGGGTGGAAGCAGCCTCAGCCTAGACCCTGTCCAGACCACACCCCTAACATGTTTCATCCTGTCCATGGAGCATAGTCATAGGATTACCATGACAAAGCCCATGGGCGGATGAGGAAACATGTTGGGGGCATGGCCTGGATAGGGTCTAGGCTGAGGCTGCTTCCACCCTTTACATGAGGGTTTTGTATGACGTGCAGCTCTCTGACATTTTTCTATCCGGTTTAGCACTAAACCTCACCACCTTCTGCCATTTAACAGTCCAATTCCAAAGCCTCACTGTTCAGTACAGGCTCTGGTATTAGACTCTTAAATGCCAAAGGGTAGAGCTTAGTGATGACTTGGGTAAAAGTCAAGGTCCTGTGTACAGCCTGGGCCTAGAATACAGAGAATCCATAGGATTCACAAGAAATAATCTAAACACCAAAATCGTAGTCAGCATCACCACAAGGACCCTACTCTTTAGTTGTACTATGATCTTAGATCAGTGGTTCTCAACTCCTGTCCTCGGGACCCACTAACAGGCCAGGTTTGCAGGATAACTGAAATACATCACAGGTGATATCATTTGCTGCTCAGTGATTTGCTTGCCTTTATCCAGCCCCTGGGGCACTTTCTCTCCTGATAGAAGGCATTTTTTCCTTCCACTGACACCAACAATGAGGCACTTTTTCTTCCACGGACACCAATGATAGGGCACTATCCTTTCCACTATTTCTAATGATGGGGCCCTATGCCTCCTCCTGTTGACTCAAGGCAATATGCAATTTTTCTACCCCTGACCACCAAGCCTGAGACAATGTTTACTCCCAATGGCACTGGGGTGTTGTCTACTCCCCTAAAGTCTGAAGGACTGTAAACTGGCCCTTTATTTAGAAAGTGTAGACACCCCCTGAGCTAGACCTTTGCTCCCCAGCCTCACAGTCCCTGGCCTGCTCCTTTCATTCACTGGATTTAAGTTCTTTCAATCACAGAGGCTCTGCATCACAAGTGGACATTACCACTGCTTCCTGTTTTCAGAAAGCTATGTACAGCACCCTGCTGGCTTCTCCTACCAGCCGTGATCTGCCTGCACTGAATAAAGTAGCACAGAAACCCAGGGATGATGTAACTGGGTCTAACATTAGGTTTGTAAAGAAAACAAAGCTCTTATTAATGTCATTAGCATGTGGATAAGAGGGTAAAATATAAACCAGGGAAGGCAAAATATAAGCAGATTCAACTTCAGCTTTAAGGGCGATCACACACCAGCAGATAAACCACTGAAAACAATGGGCAGTACAGTGGCTAAGTGGTCAGCACTAGGGTCACCGGTTCAAACCCTAACCATGGCACTACCTGCCTGGAGTTTGCATGTTCTCCTTGTGTCTATGTGGGTTTCCTCCGGGTACTCCGGTTTCCTCTCACACTCCAAAGACATGCTGGTGGGTTAAAGGGGTTGTAAAGGCAGAAGTTTTTTTATCTTACTGCATTCTGTGCATTAAGATAAAAAACCTTCTGTGTGTAGCAGCCTTCCCCAGCAAACCCAATTACTTACCGAGTCCCTTCTCTCTCCAGTGATGTCCACGATCCCTCAGCCATCCAGGAAACTCCTCCTGATTGGCTGAGAGACAGCAGCGGTGCGATTGGCTCCCGCGGCTGTCAAAGTCTGTCAGACAATCAGGGGAGAGAGGGGGTGGGGCCAGGTCGGGCCCCATGTCTGAATGGATACACGGAGCTCTGACTCGGCTTGGATGCCCCCATAGAGAGCCGCTGGCTGAGGGGGCAGTCGAAGGGTGGAGGGGACAGGAGAGCCAGTGAGGGACCAGAGAAGAGGAGGATCCAGGCTGCTCTGTGCAAAAGCACTGAGGAGGAAAGTGTAACATGTTTGTTTTTTTTAAAAAGCAAGCCTTTACAATCACTTTAATTGGCTCCTATCTTAATTAGCCCTATTATGTGTATGTATGAATGCGATTTAGGGACCTTAGATGGTAAGCTCCTTGAGAGCAGGGACTAATGTGAATGTACAATATATGTAAAGTGCTGCGTAAATTGCGGCGTTATACAAGTATCTGTAACAAATGCGTGAGCAAGATAGATCTGTGCATATGATAGCATCATATTACATGTAATCTACAGAGAAAATTGAGTATTGTCCGTGATACTTTTTTTATTTGCACTAACATAAAATTTTTCAGGACAAGCTTTCGGGGTATCTCCCCTTCTTCAAGGTCCAAGCAGTACTGAATAAAAACAGTTTTAGCCAAATGTTAAAAAAAGAGAAAAAAAACCTCTAAGGGAAATGAAAAACTAACAAATACAAATCAATGTATAAGGCCATGGCAGTGAAGCTAGCTGTAGAGATAGTGAGATAAGACAGGCAGAGTTATAGACTGGGGAGGGGAGGGGGGGGTGACAGTCACAGAGGGGGTCGTAAAATTTAGGAATAGTGAGTGAGAAAACCAATACCCAAGTTTAAGCCATTATTTTTTGTATCAAAAAGAAGAATCATTCTTAGTTCAAACGTTTTCCTTTCCTGCGTGGTTCTGAAGTCCCCTTTAAGAACTAAAACATTGAGGTTTTCAATAGTGTGGTCCGGTTGTGAAAAATGATGTCCCACTGGTGTGCAGAAATCATTTTCTTGATGATTCTTGATGGTAGGTCTGTGTAAATTCATCCTTGTTTGCAATTTCTGTCCTGTTTCCCCAACATAAGATCCTTTGTTGCACCGACTGCATTGAATGAGATATACCACATTACTAGAGGTACAGCACGACTAATCAAAAACAGACTCTAACCCACCAACGGACTTTCGGTTATAACCCCCAATAACCTTATAAAGAAAGTCCCAACTTTCTTTATGGGACTTTCTTTATAAGGTTGTTGGGGGTTATAACCGAAAGTCCGTTGGTGGGTTAGAGTCTGTTTTTGATTAGTCGTCCTTTGAAGTGAGACTAATACTTCAGTGGTTATTACCTTCGTTTGGGACGTTATTTTTTACAACGTTTGACACGTTGGTCTAGTTAGGTAGGTTCTCACAGTGTGTGTGTTTACCCTGGAAGTTATAATACCCTAGTATGTCGACATGGAGATCATTACACCATATAGAGTAAGTTACGTCAGCCACGTTGTTTCCTAG
>BLSH010076402.1:753824-773124 GCA_018402905.1 Glandirana rugosa | reverse complement strand
AGAATTTGAGTTGTGCCATTGCTCTTGACAGAGAAGTTGGGGGAACTGGAAAGTGGGGGAGGAAATATTATGAGTTCAGTTTTGGACAAGTTGAGTTTAAGAAAGTGGTGGGACATCCAGGCAGATACGTCTGTTAATAAGCTAGTGATACGTGAGGAGACTGATGGGGTGAGTTGGGGGGTGGAGAGGTAGATTTGGGTATCGTCAGCGTAGAAATGATATTGAAAGCCGTGGGAGACTATCAGCTGGCCCAGGGAAGAGGTGTATATTGAAAATAAGAGGGGTCCAAGAACAGAACCTTGGGGGACCCCAACAGAGAAGGGAAGAGGAGAGGAGGAGGTAGAATTGTAGGTTACGCTGAAAGTGCGATGGGATAGGTAGGACGAGAGCCACTGAAGAGCATAGTCACGAAGACCGAGGGAGTAAAGTTTTTTGAGGAGGAGGGGGTGGTCGACAGTATCAAAGGCAGGCGAAAGATCCAGGAGTAGGAGTATAGAGAAGTGTCCATTGGTTTTTGCAGTTAGTAGGTCATGTGAGTTTAAGAAGGGCAGTTTCTGTGGAATGTTGAGGGTGAAATCCAGATTGAAGGGTGTCCAGTAGGTTATTCTTAACAAGGTGTTCACTCAGTTGGTTGTAGACGAGGCGTTCTAGGAGTTTGGAAGTAAAGGGGAGCAAGGAGATAGGGCGCAGATTGTTTAGATCAGTAGGGTCCAGGGATGGCTTTTTGAGTATGGGGGTGACCAATGCATGTTTTAGAGCCTTGGGGAAGATGCCAGAAGAGAGTGAGAGATTGAAAATGTGAGTTAGAGAGTGTAGGATAGAGTCAGAGGGTGAGCGTAGTATTTGAGAGGGAATAGGGTCCAGTGGACAGGTGGTTAGGTGGGCATTAGAAAGGAGTTTAGCAACCTCCTTTATAGTAGCAGGTTTGAATAAGGATAATGTCGATTGTGCTTGCTGACATGGGGTGTCAACTGGGGAGGATGCCTGTAGAGTGGAGATTTCGGAGATGCAGTGAAGATCGGCTTGAAGCAATTTTCTTCAAACCATTTGCTCAGTTTGACTTTTCAGTTATATAACAAGTGAATTTTGAAACATATCTTTCTAGATAGAAACATAGTGGCTGCCATCACATGACAGTTGCCTGGCTGTCACGCTGACCATTTTACTTTGAGTCAATGACCCGGAACAAGTATATAGAGAAGGACGTCTGCCCTTCCTGAGCGGAATACTTGTTCTGGGTCAGTGGATCTCAAAGCATTGGAGCCAGGGGGTCAGCTGTAATAGTGGGGCAACCTGGATTTTCAGTAAGCCTTATAAGCGTTATACCGTGCCAGACATTGGTACTGAAATGCTCAGGCAAAGAAACAAAAGTTAAATAAGTAAGTCTTGGTTATGTAAGCCTCTAGCATCACAATTTCAGACTGAATATTTACATTCCAGCATAAGCCCAACCATAATCGATTCCCTTTAAAAGAAGTTAAAACCCTTATTTAACGAACTCTAACAAACATTTGCTCCCGCTAACAAAAAGGAGCGTTCACACCCCTGATATTCTGTATATACTTTCCTTTCAGAAGGATTGCATTTGATCAGAAGCCTGATCCTGCTTGAAGATGCAGTGCCTTGAAAAAGTATTCATACCCCTTAAAATTTTCCACATTTTGTCATGTTGCAACCAAAAAGTAAATGTATTTTATTGGGATTTTATGTGATAGACCAACACAAAGTGGCACATAATTGTGAAGTGGAAGGAAAATGATAAATGGTTTTAATTTGTTTTTTTACAAAATAAATATGTGAAAAGTGTGGGGTGCATTTGTATTCAGCCCCTTTGAGTCAATACTTTGTAGAACCGCCTTTCACTGCAATTACAGCTGCAAGTCTTTTTGGGGAAGTCTCTGCCAGCTTTGCACATCTAGAGAGGACATTGCCCATTCTTCTTTGTAAAATCGCTCAAGCTCTGTCAGATTGGATGGAGAGCGTCTGTGAACAGCAATTTTCAAGTCTTGCCACAGATTGCCAAGTGGAAGGAAAATGATAAATGGTTTTCAAACTTTTTTTTACAAATAAATATGTGAAAAGTGTGGCGTGCATTTGTATTCAGCCCCCTTTACTCTGATACCCCTAACTAAAGTCTAGAGGAACCAATTGCCTCTAGAAGTCACCTAATTAGTAAATAAAGTCTACCTGTGTGTAATTTAATCTCAGTATAAATACTGCTGTTCTGCAAAGCCCTCAGAGGTTTGTTAAAGAGAACCTTAGTGAACAAAGAGCATCATGAAGGCCAAGAAACACACCAGACATGTCAGGGATAAAGTCATGGAGAAGTTTAATGCAGGATTAGGTTATAAAAAAATATCCCAAGCCAGAGGCATAACTAGAGCCTTCAGGGCCCCCGATGCAAGAAACCTGGAAGGGCCTCCCACATCAGTCCCACTGCCTTTTACTCTGTTTCCGTGTTCTGCAGTGAGCCCCCTTCCTACTGTATTGGGGCCCCCCAGGGTGGCAGAAAGCAAAAGATACGTCACCAGTACATCAGGAAACTCCATAAGGGTCCAAAGCAGTGGGAGAACTATCAGGGTTTCAAATGTTGCACTTGTGACCGGGCCCTGGTGTTTTGCCACTGTGGGGGTCCCCAGCTTCCTCTTGCTGTCCTGCCCCTGCTATTGACAGCGCTGGTCTGGTGTCTGTCTCCTTGGCATCGACAGCAGTCTATTAGGACCTAATGCTGGTGACATTATGGGTGCATGCAGGGGAAGGCTGGCACTACTGGTTGTAGAGAGCTGAGCCCCCAGCTGGTCACCTACCAGCTGTAACGCTGTATAACTTTCTCTGTTGACATTCTAATCAGGATGAGATCCAGGTGATGCTCCCAGTCAGATCTAATAAACACAGTATTTATTAGAGTCAAGAGTACAGTATATATCTACAGTGTGCGTGTGTGTATTAATAATCAACTGTATTTTCAGCAGCCACTTGGAAGAACAGGAGGGGGGAGGGAGACAGATGGAGATGGGGGAGAGAAGGTAGGGAGATAGGGACAATTCATTGATCACAGTGTACTGCACACTCACCAACCAGGTCGAGGCTGGTAGCAAGAATCATTGACACAGCCAGGAATCTACAGCTGCTGATTTCCATATTTCCCGCTAACACATCCCTTCTCTTTCAGATACAGCTGCATGCCAGGGATAGTGTGGGCAGGCTGCACAGGCACAGGAGGAACAGGGGCAGTGGAGGAGGAGCTGTATTCCTCTCTGCTGTCCCATCTGTGAGGGGAGTGGGGGGGGGGGGGGTGGTGGGGTGTTCGCTGGGACAGGAGAAATCTGTTTTTCAAATGGTCACTGAGATAATGGGAGGCTTGGGGCCCCCCCACAGTGGTGAAACTCTAGGGCCCTGTCGCAAGTGCGACTTCTGCAACCCTGGTAATTCCACCACTGTCCCAAGCTTTGAACATCTCACGGAGCACTGTTCAATCCATCATCTGAAAATGGAAAAAGTATGGCACAACTGCAAACCTACCAAGACATGGCCGTCCACCCAAACTGACAGGCCAGGCAAGGAGAGTATTAATCAGAGGAGCAGCCAAGAGGTCCATTGTAACTCTGGAGGAGCTGCAGAGATCCACAGCTCAGGTGGGAGAATCTGTCCACAGGAAAACTATTAGTTGTGCACTCCACAAATCTGCCCTTTATGGAAGAGTGGCAAAAAGAAAGCCATTGCTAAAAGAAAGCCATAAGAAGTCAAGTTTGCAGTTTGTGAGAAGCCATGTGGGGGACACAGCAAACATGTGGAAGAAGGTGCTCTGGTCAGATGAGACCAAAATTGAAATTTTGGCCTGAAAGCTAAACGATGTGTGGCTGAAAACTAACACTACACATCACCCTGAACACACCATCCACACCGTGAAACATGGCGGTGGCAGCATCATGTTGTGGGGATGCTTTTCTTCAGCAGGGACAGGGAAGCTGGTCAGAGTTGATGGGAAGATGGATGGAGCCAAATGCAGGGCAATCTTAGAAGAAGACCTTGTTAGAGTCTGAAAAAGACTTTAGACTGGGGTGGAGGTTCACCTTCCAGCAGGACAACGATCCTAAACATACAGCCAGAGCTACAATGGAATGGTTTAGATCAAAGCATATTTATGTATTAGAATGGCCCAAAGTCCAGACCTAAATCCAACTGAGAAACTGTGGCAAGACTTGTAAAATTGCTGTTCACAGACGCTCTCCATCCAATCTAACAGAGCTTGAGATATTTTGCAAAGAATGGGCAAAATGTTACTCTCTAGATGTGCAAGCTGGTAGACATCCCCCAAAAGACTTGCAACTGTAATTGCAGTGAAAGGTGGGGCTGAATACAAACGTACCCCGCACTTTTCAGATATTTGTAAAAAAATAAAAAATAAAAAAAATTAAAACCATTTATCATTTTCCTTCCACTTCACAATGATGTGCCACTTTGTGTTGGTCTGTCATATAAAATCCCAATAAAATACATTTATGTTTTTGGTTGCAACATGACAAAATGTGGAAAATGTCAAGGGGTATGAATATGTTTTCAAGGCACTGAATATATATTAGAGTGCTACTTTCAATTAAGGTGGAACAAGATAGGGAAGGAAGGGTGGTCTTAGTGGTGGTAGAGGGGCTTTGAGATCTGCTCTACGCCAAGACAGAGAGGTTGCTGCATTCATGACCCTGTTGCTGGACTTCAATAACACATTGAAAAGGTTTCCAACTGCCTTGCTGCAATGGTAAAAACAAAACAAAAAACAAACAAGCATTTCATACATGTATGGTAATATAGAGCTTTTAGCGTACCCCACATTTTATACAGAGTATATTTCTACTACAGAGTGCATGTAGACACTGGGGTTAATTTACTAAAACCAAAGTGCAAAATCTGGTGAAGCTCTGTGTACAAACCAATCAGCATCCAGTTTTTTTTTTTGTCAAAGCTTAACTGAACAAGCTGAAGTTAGCTTATTGGCTACCATGCACAGCTGCACTGGATTTTGCACTTTCCAGTTTTTGTAAATCAACCCCACACTTCTGCCAACGTTTAATGCATACATAGACTCTATAGGCTGTTGCTGCCTCTTAGGGCTGACATGTACAGTCAGGGCCATAAATATTGGGACATCGACACAATCCTTCTAATCTTTTTGGCTCTATACACCACCACAATGGATTTGAAATGAAATGAACAAGATGTGCTCTAACTGCAGACTTTCAGCTTTAATTTGAGGGTATTTACATCCAAATCAGGTGAACGGTGTAGGAATTACAACAGTTTGTATATGTGCCTCCCACTTTTTAAGGGACCAAAAGTAATGACAGATTAACAATCATAAATTAAACTTTCACTTTTTAATACTTGGTTGTAAATTCTTTGCAGTCAATTACAGCCTGAAGTCTGGAAAGCATAGACATCACCAGACGCTGGGTTTCATCGCTGGTGATGCTCTGCCATGCCTCTACTGCAACTGTCTTCAGTTCCTGCTTGTTTTTGGGGCATTTTCCCTTCAGTTTTGTCTTCAGCAAGTGAAATGCATGCTCAATCGGATTCAGGTCAGGTGATTGACTTGGCCATTGCATAACATTCCACTTCTTTCCCTTAAAAAACTCTTTGGTTGCTTTCGCAGTATGCTTTGGGTCATTGTCCATCTGCACTTTGAAGCGCCGTCCAATGAGTTCTGAAGCATTTGGCTGAATATGAGCAGATAATATTGCCCGAAACACTTCAGAATTCATCCTGCTGCTTTTGTCAGCAGTCACATCATCAATAAATACAAGAGAACCAGTTCCATTGGCAGCCATACATGCCCACGCCATGACACTACCACCACCATGCTTCACTGATGAGGTGGTATGCTTTGGATCATGAGCAGTTCCTTTCCTTCTCCATACTCTTCTCTTCCCATCATTCTGGTACAAGTTGATCTTGGTCTCATCTGTCCATAGGATGTTGTTCCAGAACTGTGAAGGCTTTTTTAGATGTTGTTTGGCAAACTCTAATCTGGCCTTCCTGTTTTTGAGGCTCACCAATGGTTTACAGCTTGTGGTGAACCCTCTGTAATCACTCTGGTGAAGTCTTCTCTTGATTGTTGACTTTGACACACATACACCTACCTCCTAGAGAGTGTTCTTGATCTGGCCAACTGTTGTGAAGGGTGCTTTCTTCACCAGGGAAAGAATTATTCGGTCATACACCACAGTTGTTTTCCGTGGTCTTCCGGGTCTTTTGGTGTTGCTGAGCTCACCGATGCGTTCTTTCTTTTTAAGGATGTTCCAAACAGTTGATTTGGCAACACCTAATGTTTTTGCTATCTCTCTGATGGGGTTGTTGTTTTTTCAGCCTAATGATGGCTTGCTTCACTGATAGTTACAGCTCTTTGGATCTCATATTGAAAGTTGACAGCAACAGATTCCAAATGCAAATAGCACACTTGAAATTAACTCTGGACCTTTTATCTGCTCCTTGTAAATGGGATAATGAGGGAATAACACACACCTGGCCATGGAACAGCTGAGCAGCCAAATGTCCCATTACTTTTGGTCCCTTAAAAAGTGGGAGGCACATATACAAACTGTTGTGTTATTCAGTGGCAGCAGCACATTTGCAGAATGCCCTTGGCCGATTCTGAATGACTGAAGGCTTAAAGTGTTTGTTAACCCCCCCCAAAAAAATGGAGATCATGGCCCCTCAAAGCAGATTAAACGGCATAAAGCTTGTGCAGTGTAATCTGCCCCCCTCTAAACTGTAAAAAAAAACCTGTCCGAATCTGTCACTGTGTCCCCTCTCTGCACAGACAACGAAAACCAGGGCTTCTGAGTCCTGACCCCCTTGTCTGTGACGTCCCTGCTCTGCTCTCATCTCTCTCCCTCATTCCCTCCTCCCTGCCTATCCACTCCTTGCCGTGTGTCTCCGTGCACCCCCCCCCCCCGCCGCTATTAGCAAAATATTAAATATTCACTGCCAGCCCCTCCAAAATATTAAGGCATTGCACACTAAATATATTCTCCAAAAACTAGGCTTGTAAATACCTATTTAGAGCTCTCTTCAGGCCGGTCAAGTGACTCGCGGCTGCTTTATAGCTCCGATACATGGATACTGCAGGAGAGGCTGAGCGGCCACATGATCTCCCCGGCTGACATCTGAGGGTGATCTCAGCCACTCCTGCAAAATCCATGTATCGGAGCTGGAAAGAGGCCGCAGGTCATGTAACCGGCCTGAAGGGAGCTCTAAATATGTATTTACAAGCCTCGTTTTTGGAAAATATATATACAGTGTGCAATGCCTTAAAATATTGGAGGGTCTGGCAGTAATAATTGTGGCTTAACAAGTCATTCTGTTTGCGCACCACCTCTGCAGGAAGGACTCATTCAGGGGGAGAAGTAAAACATCAATAGTGCGTAATCTGTGGCAGTGGCTACACATTCTTGATATTTACCCATCATCCCAGAGCAGTAGAGGTGGCCAATAGGGTCCATGTATGCTATACACGTGTAAACCATAGCAAAAGCATTTAAATGTGTGCAGAATAAAATAGGTCTATAGACAGGACAGTGAACAAAGATTTTTTAGTTTTGGTTTATGTAGCTGAATGCTGCGGTGCAAAATGGAACAATGTGAATGTTCCCTTAGCATACATCAGTACACGATAAGATCCATATATATTACAGATCTGTATACAGCAAATTGTACGCCCATTTGCATGAGCCCTTACTATGCTTAGAGAAGTGGTCGTACCTTTGTAGGAGGCAATACAATCTGAGGTTCCTCTTTTACCTCTCCCAAGACTTCATCCAGTTCTGCCTGTAAAATAAGAAGATAGAATATAGATATAGATGTAGAATGCTCAGATTTGTGATAACTGTACCCCATCTCCTGTCTGAGTATCCAGATATCACTTTTATTATTACAATAAAAAGTCAGCGGGGTGGTGAAAAACCGCCCCTCTCAAAAGCACCAGAAAAGCTCTTCAAAAGTGCACAGTGTTTTACTGGCAGTTTAGAAGCACCTCAGTGTGAAAGGGGCATTAATTGATGCTGGCCATGTTGGTCTGCCTCTCAACAATGCTGTCAAAAAGGTGGTTTTGTCTCTATCCATAGCCTGAGCTTAAAGCATTGGTAACCCTAAAAATATACAGCGCTGTGTAATTTGGCCCCTTGTATAACCTAAAATACACAGCCGATCCTGCCTGGTTCTGCAACCCCACCCCCCGCTTTAAACTGACCATGGTTTATCATGGCTGCTGAGCTGACACCGTGGTCAGTTTATGTGCCTTTGTCATCCGCAGCTCTCTTCTGTCCTCTCTCACCACCACCCCCCTCCCTACCTCCTGCCTGTCAGCTCATGACTGTGCCGATCACTCCCCTCCTGCTGCAATTATTACTATAGTATATTCATGCTATTCCCTCTGTTAAATAAGGAAATAATGTGTCCCAGTGTCTGTGCTATATAAACAAATGCAGACTTCTACCTTATATCAGAGAGCCTCTCAGTACTCACGTGTCTCTCTCCTCCTCTCATCCCCTCCCGACTGGCATCAGCAGGAGGTCTCGACCCCTCCCGCTGTAGCTGTCAGCCTGGGAGAGGAGAGAAGTGAGGAGTCACGCGAGCCCCGGGAGGACTCAGAAATAAGGTAGAAATCATCATTTTTTTTATATAGCACAGACACTGGTACACATTATTTTCTTATAGCATAAATATAGATAGCATAAATATAATAGTGGTTTAACAACCACTTTAAATTGGTTCTCAAGGCTGAAAGGTTTTTTCTTTTACCCTAATGCATTCTCTGCATTAAGGTAAAAAAACATTCTGCGTTTAACTTCCCCCTAAATACTTACAAACAAGTGGCCACTGACCGCACCTATAACTGGTCTTTGCAGCAAGGAGCACTAAAAGGGCAACATATGTCAAACAAATACTAAGAGATTTCCAAGCTCAATTTGCCAACCAGCCGGCGAGCAACCAAACTTAACTAACAGTACACGTTAAGAACAGGGGTTTCGTCTGTACACATTTGCAAATACATGTGCAAGTTACAGGCCCCGTAGAGGCACTCTGTAGTTCCTAACTCTAACTTCTAAAGCCTCATACACATGGTGCGACGGTCGTACAACAGCTTGTTGTACGATCATCCGACCGTTAGTACGCGCAATTAGAACAGCCGATGTGCGACGGTCGTACAACAGAAGTTGGATGAGCAGACTAGAAAACTTTTGTGTACAACAAGCGGTCTTACGACTGTTGTATCGTGTGTACAGAGAAGTTGGTCCAACAAAGCTGTACATGCAAAACACGCATGCTCAGAAGTCAGGAACGTCCAGAAGTGTCCGTTCGTGTAAACCTACGTTCCTAATTCACAAATCACATTCACCTGAACTTCCTCTTTATACGCTTGTAACACGCCACTACGTTAGGCTTGGTTGTACGATCGCTTAGTGCACGTCAATATGCGAGACACAACAGCCAACATATGATTTTGGACGTACGGTAGTACGACCATCGAGGCTTAAGTCTCTACAATGGAAGCACATGTATTTTAAAGTGGTTGTCAACCTGTGACAACCACTTTAACCTACAGGTAAGCCTAGAATAAGGCTTACCTGTAGGTGCACTGCATATCTCCCAAACCTGCACGGTTCAGGAGAAATGCAGTGTTTTGCATGTGCCAACGTCATGTCGGCACATGCGCAGTGAAGAAACGGCCTCCGTGACGTTTCTCCACTGACCCTGTGCCGTGACTGACGGCTCCCGCGCGCGTGACGTCATGCAACTCCGGCCAGTCACAGAGCCGGAGTCGCAGCCCCGGAAGGAAGAGGGGCAGAAGATGGATGCGGCCTGGAGCGGGGACATCGCTGGACACCCCATGCTTAGTTAACAGGTAAGTGGCACATAATGGGCTACTAAGCGATGCATAGTAACCCATTATGCTTTTACTTTACAGGGGACTATTGGGGAAGTAAACCCAATCTGGGTTTACTTCCTCTTTAATGGAGGCAGAGGACAGGTGAGCCTGGAAGGAACCCACCCCTCCTTAAAAGGGTACAGGGGCACCCTGAACACCCAGCACTATGGCAGCAAAGATGTCAGTGCACTGCCTGACCAAAATAATCAAAAATATAAAGCGGCCATTGCCCTCACTTATAACTGGCCTTTGCAAGTACCCCTTAAATACTTACTTGAGCCCGATCTCGATCCAGTGCTGTGGCCGAGAACCACTTTAAGCTCAGGGGATGATTCCCTTGTAGGTGCAACTGCACATGCAAAGTGAATAGTCTATTTGCCTTAAGTAAATCAACCTTCAAGTAAATCACTTGGATCTCTAGGACTATTGCTGAAGTCACTAAAAGGGCTACTGTGTGCAAGGGACAGTCCACTTTGGACACTGATTCCAGTATTGTACTTCTCTGATCGTACCATTAAATCTTCATCATCATCCACATCTTCATCGTCAACATCAGCCTCATCTAAATCCTTCATGCAAAGAGCTGCCATTCGCTCAATGTGTTCCATGGGGAGGGGAGCTACAAGGTAGGAGGAAAAAAAGAAAAATGGTGAACGGAGAAGAAGGCGCCATACTCAAAGTCTCAGTTTAGTTTTTTTTAATAAGCCCAAGGGACAGCAATTACATTTAAAGTAGTTGTAAAGTTTTTTTGTTTTTTTGCAATAAATAACAAACATGTCTATACTTACCTGCTCTGTGCAATGCTCTTGCAAAGAGCAGCCTCAATCCTCTTCTTCTGTGGTCCCCCGCTGGTGCTCCAGACCCCTCCTCTTCATCAGGTGCCCCCACAGAGAGCTGTATTCCATGGGGGCACCCGTGTGGGCTTGCTCCCAAGCCCCACTGCTGTGTCCAATGACACAGGCATCGGGCCCGCCCCCTGCTTCTGTGTCACAAGATGTGATCTACAGCAGCAGGAACCAATGGCTCCTGCTATTATCAATCTGCCCAATTAGGAGAGAGACAGCAACTTGAGCCGATGCACTCGTGCACATCGCTGGATCAGATTGTGCTTAGATAAGCTTAATGCCTAGAATGCATGTGTTACTAAAGTCAATTTTTTTTTTATTTTATTAAAACAACAAACATGTAATACTTACCTGCTCTGTGCAGTGGCATTGCACAGAGTGGCCCGATCCTCCTCTTCTGGGCCACTTGGCGATGAACTTGGCTCCTCCTCTTCTTGATGGACTACCATAGCCAGCCGCTGGCTATGGGGAGAGCATAGCCTGCGCGCTCCCGACCTGTGTGCCTGTGTGTCTATGGAGCCGCACTTCATAGACTTACACAGCTAGACTTAGGTCCGCCCCCCACTTCCTCTTCATTGAATCTGAATGACAGCAGCAAGAGCCAATGGCTCCTGCTGCTGCTCGAATGCAGCGTAAAAGAGGGGAGAATAGATGCAGCCGTGCACAGCGCTAGATATCTTCTCCCCTCTCTTCCCCTTCACCCAGGGAAGCATGGGGGGGGGGGGGGGACTGAGAAACTGAAAATGTTTTTTACCTTGATGCAAACAATGCATTAAGGTATAAAAGGTTTTTAGGCTTAGTAACACTTTAAGGCTTTACAATCACTTTTTTCAATTCAAGTTTCCCTGTGCTTATGCCGAATGTCCTAGGTGAAGTCCTGTGTGGGGAAGGGTGGGGACAAGACTTGCACTGGGACAGCACAATGTACGTTTCTCATTAAATCAAAGTACCCTTCATTGTGCTGATTACTTTTTTTTTTTTTTTAACACAAAAAATGTTTACCTAAATTTTGAGCCTTAATGAACAACACGTGATCTCCAGTCATTTATACTGATCTACAGTATGTGCTTTATTTGCTATAAAAAATGTATTTATAGTGTCAAGAATGATACTTCTTTTTGACACAAAAAATAACGGCCTATATCTAGATATAGGTTTTCTTACCCATTACACTACAGTTTTATGACTGTCACCCCCTCCCCTTTCCCCTCCCAGTCTATAGCTCTCCCTCTGTCTTATCTCAGTGTCTCTATTGCTAGCTTTATTACCATCACCATATACATTGGTTTGTGTGCGTTTGTTTGTTTTTCCTTTCCCTCAGAGATTTTTTTAACATTCTGCTAAAACTTTTGTGACTCAGTACTGCTTGGACCTTGAAGAAGGGGAAAAACCCCAAAAGCTTGTCCTGAAAAATTGTATGTTAGTGCAAATAAAAAAAGTATCACGGACAGCACTCAATTTTCTCTATTTATAGTGTAGATCTACATCACCCTTTGACTGGCCATACACTATACAATTTTCCTTCAGATTTACCAAAACCACATAATATGAGGTCAAACCTAAACACTTTCAATTAGTATGCAATCAGGCAGACCCCTCCACTACATAGCGGAAGGTCAATCTAAAGGAAATTGAATAAGAAAATGGTATAATGTATGGCCAGCTTTCTTTAGTTGTATTATATGATCACTCACTCTTTCCTTTGGGGTTTTGCTTGTTCGCTGCTTTGTTCCCTCCTGTGATGGCCATGAGCTCGGCTTCCAAACCTGTGTCATCGTCAGAGTCGCCATCAGGTAAACCCAGGAGAAAGGGGGCCTGTGTGTGTGGAAGACAGAGAAGGAAATAATTAGCAAGAGAGGAACAAGAGCTGAAGAAATCACTACATATAGGCACATATTAGCAACTCTGTTCCCTTGCAATAACGTATTTGAATTTCAGTCCTGACACCCTGAGGCTCCATTTACACGGGACTCTGTTTCAACCTCCCCTGAACGTTTTATCTTGACAGCTAGAAACCGGGGTCTAAAACTTCAGTTTTGCCGCCTTTTGCATGCCACGTTCGTGTCTAGGAGCGTTTTTGAAAAAAAATAAAAAAAAAAATGTCTTTTTTAAAATGGCAACGCCTGTAAACGAAGTTACTGCGTTTACAAGCTGAACTGGCGTTTGAACCCATTTTTTTGCGTTCCAAAAAAGCCTCTAAACTCAACTGCCTGTAAACGACCTTAAACGACCCTGTGTAAATGTACTGATAAGAGAACATTAGATGAGTTCAGGGGCAGCTGAAAAAAAACGCCCAAAATGACTCTAAGCCCTCATACACATGGCCGTTTTTTGACGCCACGTTTTTGGGCGTTTATAGCTCTCCATGTTATTCTATGGCCCCCTAAAAACGCAGACGTTTTTGAGCAGTAGAGGGCGTTGGCGTTAGTAAACTGTAACTAGAACGAGGGACCAGCGCGTTCCAAGGCTGTAACGTTTTGGCGTTTTTGACGCCGATGCCGCAAAACGCTCACTAACGCCGTACCGACATTTTCTGGTTAAAAAATAGCAGAGGAATATTTATTTTTTTAAAAAATGCCTATTGACGCCGAAGCTCACTAACGCTCATTAACGCCGCTGCAAAACACCGAAAATAACCGCAGATCTTTCCCTGGCGTCAACGTTTTGCTTATTTTAAACATACGCCCGTGTGTAAGAGGCCTAAATGTCCGTTTACCAGCAGCAGTGTAAATGAGGCCTTATACGCGAGGTACCCTCTTCATTCCTCCCAAGACCCCCTTCTCTCAAGCTCCCTCCTCTCATGTTTATGTCCAGGACTTCTGCTATCCTCTGGAACTCCCTGCCCTTATCTGTCTGGCTATCTCCTACTCTGTCTGCCTGTAGGTCATTCCTTAAAACGGAGTTCAGGCCGAAATATAAATACCTCTAGAATACTCATGCCTTGTGCAATGTAACAAAGGTATGCTGTAAACTATGCCCAGTTTTCTATTTGTGCAGCATAGTTCTCTCACTTTTTGAAGTTCCTGCACAGCGTGGCCTTCTCCTGTGTGGGCATCTGAAGCCAAAGTGTCCTCCTTCCTGGATTCTGTACATGCTGGCTACCCAGCATGCACCTGCCGATCTCGCGCATGTGCAGTGTGGCGCAATCTTGGTCAGCATGGCACAGCATGCCAAGCTGACCAAGATTTTCCATAGATGCCAATGCAAAACGGGAGAAGTGCCATGCCAAGCTGACCAAGATTTTCCATAGACGCCATTGCTAAATGGAAGCAGTGCCATGCCAAGCTGACCAAGATCGCCCAGGAGCCAATGCAAAACCGGAAATGACGCACGGCGCCGTGGCCCCTAAAGTAGGAAGTGTATAGGCATCAATCAGGCATTTTAAGGATGCACATTAGTGCTGCATGGTGAGAAGTGAAAAATGTGAGTGGAACTCCACTTTAAAATCTCTCGTCAGAGATGCCTATTCCACGCCATTACATTTGCCATTGACTCATCCTCCACAGGTATTACCTTTTGTATCGCCAGTGTTAATTTCATCAACGAAAACTTTCTCGTCAAAATTTTCGTCAGCGGCATTTTTACAGTGACGAAAATGATAAAGAAAAAGTACAGCACATTTTCGTCCAATGATGTTTTAAAACTATGACCAAAATCAATTCCGTTTTTGTTAAGGAACGAAAACGAAAAAGTGTGAAGCAGGAACGTTTGCCCTTGTGAACTAACTTCCGGTTTCCACGGAGCTCCGCCAGCTTCCATTCACAGCAAGCAAACGACTGTGGGCAGCCAGCATTACAGGCCTCCGAGTCCTCAGATGACCATCCCGAGCGGCACTGTGCATTACAGGCCTTCAGATGAGAGTCCCACTCCTGATGACGACTGTCCAGAGCAGAGAGCACCCACTGTGAGTCTGTAAATTACAATTACAGGCCTCCCCTCAGACCACCGTCCGTTCAGAGCACTGTGTGTGCACATTACAGGCCCCCTTTGACCATCAGCATCCAAGGCACTGTGTATTATAGGCCATCCCTCAGACC
The DNA here is from genome assembly GCA_018402905.1 of Glandirana rugosa. Classification (NCBI taxonomy): domain Eukaryota; kingdom Metazoa; phylum Chordata; class Amphibia; order Anura; family Ranidae; genus Glandirana; species Glandirana rugosa. The sequence goes on along the minus strand of BLSH010076402.1, from coordinate 758,320 downwards.
ACCATCCAGTATCATGCAGCATTACAGGACTCCTCTGTCCACTGGCATCCAGTGCACTGTGCATTACAAGCCATCACTCGGACCTGAGACCACTATCCAGCACTGTGCAGCATTACAGACCTCCTCAGATTACCGTTTAGAGCAGGGGTCTCAAAACTACGGCCCCCCTGTTGTTCAGGAACTACTATTCCCATCATGCCTAGTCATGACTGTGAATGTCAGAGTTTTACAATGCCTCATGGGACATGTAGTTCCGCAACAGCTGGAGGGCCGTAGTTTGGAGATCCCTGGTCTAGAACACTGTGCAGCATTACATGCCTCCACTGACCACTGGCATCCAGAGCACTGTACATTACAGGCCATTCCTCAGACCAACATCCAGCACTGTGCAGCATTGCAGGCCTCCTCTGACCACCGTCCAGGGCACTGTGCAGCATTACGGGCCTTCTCAAACCATCCAGAGAGGCTATATCAGTATTTGTGAGTTTGTTCAAACCTTAAAGCGGAGTTCCATGCTTTTTTTGTTTATTAAAAGTCAGCAGCTACAAAAAGTGTAGCTGCTGACTTTTAATAAACAGTAGCTTACCTGTCTCCCGGTCCAGCGACAGCTGCTCCCGAAGCCTCGCTCGTCTCCCCCCTCCTCCCTGCGGCGCCGGCATTGCAGGTGTGGGCACCGGCCGTGGATTCACGGCCGGGCACGCACTGCGCATGCGCGAGTCGCGCTGCGCATTGCCAGTGGCTAGGCAATCTTTTGGGACCTGTGACGTGTCCCAGAAGATTGCCAGGAGGGAGGGGCCGCCTAGGAGGAGAGGAGGAGTCGCCTAGGCGGCCCCGAGGCGGAAGGTGGAAGAGGGACAGGAAGTCCCTCTGAAACCTGGGGACACACTCCCCCCCCCCCCCCCAAAAAAAATTACATGCCAAATGTGACATGTAAGGGGGTGAGGAGTGCTTAAAGTGGAAGTTCCATTTTTGGGTGGAACTCCGCTTTAATACCATAAAAATAACATATTAGATTTTTTTACTCCAGGAGTTTATAATAAGTTTGGAAATTCTAGACAAATGCACAAATAATGCATTACAATTTAACTAAGCTCATTAGATTTGTCAAATAAAATGATTTTAGTCTACTAAAATGTACTGCAGATTTACTTGACTAAATACAACTGCATTGACTAAAATTGGACTAAAACTAAAATGGCATCTTAGTCAAAAGACTAAAACTAAATCGAAATTTGCTGCCAAAATGAACACTGTATCACTTGCCCCTCACTTTAGATTGTAAGCTCTCACAAGCAGGGCCCTCTGATCCTTCTGGTCTTGAAATTCTGTGCAAATTATTAGTGCTATATAAATTCTGTATTATATTAATCTGCTGCCTCCTTCACATCACACTGTCAACACTGCTAATATATAGAAAAGCAGTATCAAGCCCAAAAGCAAACATTTATTTCACTGCTGCTTACCAATTCTTAGATGCGATGGCTGCATTAGTTTTCATTTTTAGGCTTTCTTTCTTCTATTTTTCATTTGATGACCTGGCTAACAAGTCTGTTGTTTTTCAACAGAACAAGCCCTCCTGCAGATGTATCAGTTACATGAATGAGACAAACCATTTACCACTGGCAGGGGTGCTTACAATGATCAGCTTTTATTTATTCATGTAAAATCTTTACCCTAAAAAGGAAAGCAAATGGTTTGCTGTAACTGATTATAAAGTGTGAGCTGGAGTTTGGCCTCAATTTGTTAGTGTATCTAAATCTGTTAATACATCTAACACTCCCCTCCCCCCAGACTGACAATGCTGCTGTCCAAAGGTGCCCCCTGTGCTCCTTTGTCCAGAGTGGGGATGGGTGCTCTAATACAGGAGGTGTGTTACTGACCAGATCACCACATTAAAGTTTGCATTGAGTCAAGAGCTGTTGCTTTGCTAGGACATGCTGAGGAGCAGGTGGGTACTCAAGTACCAAACACAACCTACTCCAGGGGGCTTGGTTTTAAATATACATTTGGCAGAAAAATGTCGCACACATTTGTCATGCTCAACTAATGTTGTCCCTAATTTCTCTAATAGAGTAATTCCTATGATCATCAGCTCCATCTAGTGTCAGAACGTGGTATATTTTCTCAATGGGGTATTTCAGAAAACTATACTGTACTGTGTCCACTAAGTGGAGCTGACTTCTATAACAGAAATGACAGCCAAAATTCAGCAAACATGCATGAATGTGTGTGACATTCGTCCAATGAATGTTTTATGTGTAGACCCCATGTTTCCTGGCAGCGGCCATGTTGGTTGCTCCTCAGGCTCAGGACTCATCTGTCTCCTCTATATGGACAGGAACCCTGCAGGCCATGTCAGGATAGAGAGCAGGAAGAGATCCGTGGACGTCTCTGTTAACGATACCTGGAAGTGCCCACACTTGCACACTTCCAGGTCCACAGCTTCAGGGTAGCAGGAAGTTGCACATTTGGACTGTCTGTCCTGGATATGTATTGGCAGCTGGCAGAGGAGACATAAGATGGCATCATCCATAAACAGCACCTGTCATAAGGGCATGTCCGTCATACAAGGCAAATACAAATGCCAAATGTATTTAAAACACAATTTTATCTATAAACCGATGAGAAGTTCTGAGGCCAAATGATAAAACACAGAGCAGAGCTGTCTGCCATATCAACTGATGTCCCTGCTCCATCCCTCCATGTGTAATCTGATTGGCTGCTATGGGGAAGCAATGAGCAGCAAATGCCCTCCTGGTATGTAGACCAGTAGGGGACACTGTGGTGGCATGGGGAGAGGCGGAGAAAGGGAAACATAGGGGGTGACCAGATTACAGGTAGGGGACCCCACAGAGACACACTGAGGACACTGCAGAAACATGTGGGAAACATGGTGCTAATGCTGCTACCGGTATGTGACGTACAGAGATGGCCGACGTACAGAGACGGGCGATGTACAGAGACGGGCGACGTACAGAGACGGGCGACGTACAGAGACGGGCGACGTACAGAGACGGGCGACGTACAGAGACGGGCGACGTACAGAGACGGGCGACGTACAGAGACAGATGAGGGAACACCATAATCACTATAGGATCAGTAAGACACAGCAATAGGTAAAAGGATGACAGATGGCCAGGGAGTGACAATGGTGATGCAGCAGCAGGTAGGAGAGCTCATGGCAGAGGACTCTATAATGAAGTGGAGCCACATCCACAGGGAGACAGGTAGAGGGCGACACAAACAATGAAGCGACAGGTCAAGGATAGAGTAAGTTAATGAATAAGGACAGCAACACACTGAGACGTAAAGGGCAGCGCCAAGGGTATGGGGCTCTGCACCAGGGTGGATTGGATTTAAATCATCATTTTTAAAGAGCAGCTGTCATCTCAGTCCCACAGCGGCTCCTCCTCTGACCCACCGACAGTCCCATTCTCTTTAATGGGACAGCTGGTGATGCGGCAGTGACACAATAAGGCGAGGGATGTGGCGCTAACAGGCGCTGCCATGATGGATCTGAAATGACAGGTGCCCTTTAAATGTAAGGACTTATTCTTGCTGGTAGTTAGAATCTTTAATATTTTCAAACAAAATGAAGGTTTCCTATTTAGAATAATAAGCTGTCAAGTTAGTAAAACAGCGATATCAGAACTGATTCAATCATACAGTTTATAGTGTACATAGATTTGCAAGACAATGGGATAAAGGAATATTCCTGAACTTTGTTTTATCTCATGGTTACTGTGACATTGTGTGAATGCATCAATGCAGTGCATGTTACCTCAGCTTGCAGAGCTTGGATTCATTGAATGAGTTTACCAAAAATGTAAATATTGCAGAATATGCAGCCTCATGCTACATTTCATGCTGAATAAACAAAGTTATTAATGTATCCTAAATAGAAAACTATCTTTAGATAGATTTCTACTCCAAAAGCATTTTATTCAAATAAATTTGATTTAAAAAAAACCAAAAAAAAAAAACACACGATTTAAAAAAAAAAACAAAAAAACAAATCATCTATTTTTATCCACCCTGCTCTGCAATGGTGTTGTCTAGAGTAAAGGATTCTGTCGGGGTGCTGTCAAGGGTAAGGGGTGCCATGCCAGGTAACAGGCTTCTCCAGGGACACCGTCAAGGCTTTGGGCTCCACCCAGGCGCTGTCCAAGGTAAAATACTCCACTATAGGTAAGAGGATGCCATCCAAGGTAAGGGATCCCTTCGGGGTGCCCTCATGGCTAAGGTACTCCACGGCGAACCGGTACTCCTCCAGCGTCGCCTCGGCGAACCGGTACTCCTCCAGGGCCGCTTCGGGAAGTGGATCCTATTACGAGGAATGTACCCTACCCTGGGACCGCCTCGATGAAATGGACCCCTCTACGGGGTCACCTCATGGAATCGGTACTCCCGTGGGGCTTCCCTAGGGAATGGAACCTACCGTAGGAGAATGGATATCACCTCATAAAATGGAACCTGTCGCGGACCCACCTCGGGTT
>BLSH010076402.1:724730-752626 GCA_018402905.1 Glandirana rugosa | reverse complement strand
AGGGTCGTCTCGGCGAAGCGGTACTCCCTAAGGATCGCGGCTCCGCCGGGACCTCCTCATGGCTAAGCGGCTCCGCTAGGAATCCCTCATGGCCAAGCGGCTCCGCCGGGACCTCCTTGTGGCCAATCGGCTCCGCCGGGACCTCCTCGTGGCCAAGCGGCTCCGCCGGGACCTCCTCGGGGCCAAGCGGCTCCGCCGGGACCTCCTCGGGGCCAAGCGGCTCCGCCGGGACCTCCTCGGGGCCAAGCGGCTCCGCCGGGACCTCCTCGGGCCAAGCGGCTCCGCCGGGACCTCCTCGGGGCCAAGCGGCTCCGCCGGGACCCCCTTGTGGCCAAGCGGCTCTGCCGGGACCTCCTCATGGCTAAGCGGCTCCGCTAGGAATCCCTCATGGCGAAGCGGCTCTGCTGGGACCTCCTTGTGGCCAAGCGGCTCCGTCGGGGCACCAACCCAGGTAATAGTGGTTTTGCTGGGGTACCTTGAAGGGTACGGGGCTCTGTGGAAGCACAGTGATGGGTAAGGGGCTCCAGCAGAGCACAGTGACAGGTAAGAATGACAAATATACTATTCTAATGTACAGTGACAGGTGTAGGACAGCCATGACCCCTCACACACATATACATATATATATATATATTTATATATATATATATATAACACAGCTCTCTCTCTCACCACTTTAGGGGGCGCTCTCCCTGCTCCTCGCCCCCCTCCCCGGACTTCTCTCGGGCCGCCGCTCATTCTGCAAATCGCAATATTCCAACCACAGCGATCACCGGCTACTTCCGCGTCCCCCGTCACGTGATCCGCGGCATAACTACAATTCCCGGCATTCCACTGACCTAAAAGAGGGGGTGTGTCCGCCGAGGTAAACGAGGAGCGCTCTGTGGTAGGGGCAGTGGGCGTGTCAAGGTGAGCCGCGTACCCGTTGAGGTGGATGAGTGGCGCTTTGTAGTAGGGGCGGAGCTGCGCAGTGGGCGTGCCCGCTGTTCCTGAGGCAGAGGAGCGCTCTGTGGGAGGGGCGGAACCGCGCAAGTAGGTGTGTCTTGCGGGTCCTTTGCGCGCAGTAGGCGTGTCTTCCGCTCCTGAGGTAAATGTGGGGCCCTGTGGGATGTGTGAGGGGGTCACATGGCATGGGGCCACACCAGAAATTGATATAATTTAATAGGGGGCTTTGTTAAATCGTATTATTATTTGTAGCATAGAATATTGTTTTTATATCGGGGTGCTTAGTGGAAAGGGTCAGCTCTGCTTCTCCGGGTCGCATGGAATCGCATGACGATTGAGTGTCTGTGGGGGGCGTTCACATTAATGCGGTGCGACTCCAATGCAATTTTAACCCCTCCCAGCCCATGATGGCGGGTCGGAACATTCGCCGTTCTGGTGTATAAAACTCACTAATGTTCATTTTAGGGCACAAGAACACAATAAATGACCTCATATTTTGGTAAAATATGAAAGCTGAGGTTGCAGAGAGTAAATAGATGCCCAACATGCCACGCCTTAGATTAGCGTGCGCCTGTGTCCTGGCGACAATCTTCAGTACCCTATATTTCCTATAGGAAAAGCTCCCTATAGATCATCAGTTTGGTGTTACGGAGGAGGTCTGGTGGTAGAATTATCGCTCTCACTCCGGCGTGCGCAGCGATATAAATAAAGTGTGTATTGCCATCTGCGTTTTCATTCAAAGGTGCCCCCAACCCATAGTGCCCCTACATTCATATCTGGGGGGCCTTGAAAAAGTTGGGGGATTTATTGTGCTTGGGTCTACCTTTCATTTTATACAATAAAAAAACAAAAAAAACAATCAAAACTTTTTTTTCCATCACATAGGGAACAGAATGTCCCCCACGTGATGATTTTTTTGGTGTCAGGTTCTCTTTAACTCCCCCTTCCCACCCAGACCAATTTTCAGCTTTCAGCGCTGTTGCAATTTGAATGACAATTGCGCGGTTGTGCGGCGCTGTACCCAAATTAAGTTTTTATCATTTTGTTCCCACAAATAGAGCTTTCTTTTGGGGGTATTTGATCACCCCTGCGTTTTTTATTTTTTGCGCTACAAATGAAAAAAGACCAAAAATATTGAAAACTTTGTAAATGTCACTGATGGGCACTGATGAGGCTGCACTGACGGGCACTGATGATGCAGTACTGATTGGCACTGATGAGGCGGCACTGATGATGAGGCACTTATATTCAGGACTGATGGGCACTGAAAGGCAGCACTGACAGGCACTGATAGGTGGCACTGATATGCAGCACTGATGGACACTCATAGGCAGCACTGATAGGTTGCATTGGGTATTGATAGGTGGCACTGATGGTCACTGATAGGTAGCACTGGTGGGCACTCATAGGCGGCACTGAGCGAGGGCACTGTTAGGCAGCACTAAGGAGGCACTGGCAGGCATCACAGATGGGCACAGTAGTGCCATCCCTATAGTATGGTGTGTGCCCCTTACCTGGTGGTCCCTGGGTGGGCTCCCTGGTGGCCCTGAATGATCTCCCTGGTGGTCCCTGGTTGGACTCTCTGGTGGTCTTGGGGGGGCTCCCTGGTGGTCCCTGGATGGGCTTCCTGGTGGTCTTGTGGGGGGGCTCCCTGGTGGTCCCTGGGTGGGCTCCCTGGTGGTCCTGGGTGGCGTTCCTAGAGGCAGCGCAGATCTCCCCTGTCAGAAGAGCCGCCGTTCGGCTCTCCTATACTCGTGTCTGCAGTTGTGAGTAGAGGAAATGCCGATACATGGATCTGCCTATTTACACTGTGATCAGCCGTGATTGGTCACGGCTGATCAGGTGGTAAAGAGCTTCCGACGGAGGCTCTTTACAGGGATCGTTAATGCGGTGTGTCAGACTGACACACTGCACCACCAATCGCCCCCGCTGGGGAGCGATTTCGGGTTATCCGGCAGGAGGACATATGAGGTCCGGTGATGATAACTGAGACATTCGATGTCTAAAAGACCCCAGATGTCTCCTCTGTGCTCCACTGAATGTAATGCACATTGCAATGCATTATACTATCTCCCGGGCCAAGCTGACCGGGGACACCGAGAGGTGGACCCGAAAGTAACATAAAACACGTCACTTTACGGGTCAGCAACAAGGAGGGGAGGACGGTGGTTGTGTATCCTATGGGTGGAGCTGTTACCGGGGGTGTGTGGAAGCAATCGGGTGGCAGTGTGTGTAAAACCCCCCGCTGTCATACGGACTTGGCATCTAAAACGTTAAAGTCCAGTAATAAACCGTCTCACCCTGCTCTGCACATGCTCAGTTGCTCTCTATTTTTCACCTCTGTGCAGAATTTGTAGAGGCCGAACTGCTGATGGTCTAAAGATTTACTGCTGTTCAGGGTCTCTGGGCTTCAGCAAAATGGTAGCCAAGAAGAAACAGAACAATGCTGGAGGCAGTTTACAGCACACACTAATGTTGGTAGCATAATTATTAATGTGGAATTTATGTTCCTTGCTAAAGAACATTATTGATATGGACAAAGCTCCACTGCTAACCACTGCCAGTGTTAAAGCGGAGCTCTACCCAAAAGGGGAAGCTCCGTTTATTTGGCACCTTTTGGGGGGGAGCGGGTACCTGGTTTTGACACTTTTGGCTGCCTTCGCTGTGGCAAACTCGTCCGGCCCCTCTCCTTCCCCCGCAGCCGGCCTATTCACAGAGATCAGCGTGCATGCGAAGTAGGGAACCGGCTGTGAAGTCGCGAGGCTTCACTGCCGGTTTCCCTTACCCGAGATGGCGGCGCCAGCACCTGAGAGCTGATTAAAAAATTGGCTCGGATGAGGACACCGCTGGATCCTTGGACAGGTAAATGCCCTCATATTAAAAGTCATCAGGTACAGTATTTGTAACTGCTGACTTTCGTTTTTTCTGAAGGAGCCCGGAGCTCTACTTTAAAGAGTCCTTAGGCTCCACGTACACCAGCAGCCCCTAAACATGAGTTTTTTTTCCAAAGCCCCTAAAGTCAGCTCCATAAAAGCCTATGTGTCCATGTCCACATAGGCTTTTAGGATCATTTAGGAGCTGCTGCGGTTAGGGGAGGTTTAACCTCCCTCCCCTGAACACGGAAGAATCACGTTCAGGATAGGAACTTTTTGACCACCGCCCGCAAAATCACGGCAAAATTGTTTTGCATTTTCCCGCGGCCGGTGGTCAAAGTACTTCAAGTGTACATGAAGCATTAACAGTATAATGATTATTAGGTGTAACTTTTTTAGATTTGGATAGAGTGGTGAGGGGTTAGAACCCTTATCAGGATTTTATTGTTGTCTGCATCTCTGTGTCCATTAACCACTTCCTACCCAGCCTATTGACAAATGATGGCTGATGGTTCCGTTATCCTGACTGGGCGTCTATTGACGTCCTCAGGATAACCCGCGATCGCACGCCCGTGGGGGCGCGCATCGCGGCGATTGGTGGTGTGGTGGGTCAGTCTGACCCACCACATTACCGATCTCGGTAAAGTGCTTCCATCTAAAGCTCTTTACTACGTGATCAGCCGTGACCAATCATGGTTGGTCACAGTGTAAACAGGAAGAGCCGTTTATCGGCTTTTCCTACGTCTGCAGGTGTGAGTAGAGAAGAGCCGATGGGCTGCTCTCCTGACAGGGGGGGTCTGCACTGAACGTTTATCAGTGCAGCCCCTCTTAGGATCGCCACACTGGACCACCAGGAATCCCACCCAGGGACACCATCAAAAGTCCGCCCAGCGACCGCCAGGGAGATGATCTGGAGCCCACCCTAGACCACCAGGTAGTAGAGCTGTACAATTAATCGTATTAAGATCTCGATCTACCCCCCCCCCCCTTGCGATCTCCATTGGGCATTACCGCGATTTTCAGTGCAGTTAAAGGGGTCTGACTTGGGGGGCGAATCAGCGCGATTTGACAGTAATAAAAGTGCCTGAAGTCTTTTGAAGTCTGAGCGGCTTGAGTCTCAGGGGAGGCAGTCAAGTCTGGGCAGACAGCCAACTTCTGAGTCATCATTGATAAGAGTTACAAAGTCATTTACTTTAAAGGCATTGAACTCTGAGTGAACTCCCCTTCTATAGTTGTTTGGTTTAACCATTTAAAGACTAAATCTTTCCTGACACTTGCTGTTTACAAATAAAAATCCATTATTTTGTGCTAGAAAATGACTTAGAACCCCCAAACATTATATATTTTTTTTTAGCAGAGACCCTAGAGAATAAGATGGCGGTTGTTGCAATAGTTGCAATAGTTGCAATAGATGTTTGCGCAGCAGACTTTTAAACGCAATTTTTTTGGAAAAATTACCCCTTTCAAAAACCTAAACAGTGCTGTTAGCCCATTTTTATTTTGTATATTTAATATATTACGCCGCGAGGAATCGTGAGAGAATCGTGATCTTTATTCTAAGCAAAAAAATCGTGATTCTCATTTTGGCCAGAATCGTGCAGCTCTACCAGGTAGGGGGTGTATAGGGCACTGTAGGGATGGCATTGTGTCCATATGTGATGCCTGCCAGTGCCATCCCTAACAGTGCTATATCTCAGTGCCATGTACCAGTGCCACATATCAGTGCCACCTATCAGTGCCCGTCAGTGCTGCTTATTACAAAATTTTGTGACAGAAACAAAGGAAAACTTTTTTTCAAAATTTTTTTTATTTGTAGCGCAAAAAATAAAAACCGCAGGGATAATCAAATACCCCCAAAAGAAAGCTCTATTTGTGGGAACAAAATGATAAAAACTTCATTTGGGTACAGTGTTGCATGACCGCACAATTGTCATTCAAAATGCAACAGCACTGAAAGCTGAAAATTGGTCAGGGCGGGAAGGGTGTTAAGTCCCTGTTATTGAAGTGGTTAAAGTGGAACTAAACCCAAGTGGATCTTTCCCCATAACAACTTGATAAAAAAAATAATGTTCTTTAGCAAGAAACATACATTCCACATTTAGGCCTCGTACACACGGGCGTTTTTTACAGCCACGTTTTTTAGCGTTTTCTACAGCTCTCCATGTTATTCAATGGCCCCATAAAAACGCCTACGTTTTTGAGCTGTAGAGGGCGCCGGCATTAGTGAGCTGAAAGTAGAACTCACAGCCAGCGCATTCCGGGGCTGTAACGTTTTGGCGTTTTTGACGTGGCAAAACGCTCACTAACGCCATACTATCGTTAACTGGCGTTTCTGACGCCGGCGTTTTCAGGTTAGAAAATTGAAGAGGAATGGGTTTTTTTTTTAAAATGCCTAATGACACCGATGCTCACTAACGCGCATTAACACTCATTAACGCCGATGCAAAATGCCAAAAAAAAACGCCAATTTTTCCCTGACGTCGGGCCAGACATTTTGCTTATTTTTTTTCATACGCCCGTGTGTATGAAGCCTAATAATAATGCTACCAAAGTTAGTGTGTGCTGTAAATTGCATCCAGCACTGCTCCTGTGTCTTCGTACTGGAGGTGGCCATTTTGCTGAAGCCCAGAGCCTCTGAACAGAAGTAAGTCATAAAGTGGAACTAAACTCATGGATTTAATGGTTTCAAAAAACAGTTACATTCCTGGAATGCCAGGACAGATAACTGCCACATTTGCTTTTGTCCTCAACCAAACTGTCAAATTATCAACTGTTTTGTCTAATAACTGTCACATGTGCAGCACCATGGCAGTTGCAGATCAATCAGAAGAAGCTTCCTCAGCTGTAAAGGATAGGAGGGCTTAATTCGGCTTTGAGGCTGGGTTCACACTAGTCCGATTCTCGGACCGACATGAAGAGCACAAGTTGCATTACGTCACAAAAACAATGATTCCCTATGAGAGCCGTCTTAACTGCTCCGACTTGTGTTTTTCAAAGTCGGACCGACTTTGAAAAAGGTTCCTGTACTACTTTTGTCCGACTTTGATCCCACTTCAGCCCATTGAAAGGCATTGAAGTTTGATCAAAGTCGTATCTGTGTCTTCACTGATCCGACTTTGGCATGCGACTTGTGCTCTGGGGATCTTGAAGGGGAACTCCACACCATATTTAAAAAAAAAACCGGCATGAGTTTCCCCTCCAGGAGCATACCAGGCCCTTTGGTCTGGTACAGATTTTAAGGGGAACCCCATGCCAAAAAAACAGCGTGGGGTCCCCCCCACAATCCATACCAGACCCTTATCCGAGCACGCAGCCCGGCAGGCCAGGAAAGGGGGTGGGGACGAGCGAGCGCCCCCCACCCCTCCTGGACCATACCAGGCCGCGTTGTCGGGGTCTGCGGGCGGGGACTTATCGGAATCTGGAAGATGCCGGCCCCCCACCCTATGTAAATGAGTATGGGGTTCATCGTACCCCTACCCATTTACCTGGAAAGAAATATGTACACAAAAAACCACACAGCTTTTTAAAATATTTTATTAAATCAGCACCGGCGGTCTTCTCCCCTCTCTGGCTCTTCTTTCTTCAGCTCTTTTGCGGGGTCTTTCATCTTCCGAGGGGTCTTCTTTCTTCTCCTTCTCTGCGGCGTCTTCTGCTCTTTTGACGGTCTTCTCCGCTGTCCTCTTCCCTCTCTTCTTTTTCTTCTTCTTCCCATAATGGTGTCCTTTTATAAAACTGTGATCAGCCGTGATCCCAAGGATCACCGCTGATCACAGCTCATTTTCAGTTTATAAAGCAGAGATAATCGGGAGAGAAGCTGTTCTTCACCGATTATCTCTGCACATCTCCAACTGTCATTCACTGGCATAGAAACGGCCAGTTTATGAAGCTGTGATCTCTGCACTTCACTGGTGATCTCACTCAGAATTCACCCTCCCCGATTCACCAGCTCAGAGGTGGAGAACTGGGGGGGTGAAGAGGGAATCCCGGGGAAGGAGGAAGATTATAGACTTCCTCCTGCCTCATTCAGACCCCCCAACACATTAGCCATGTCCCCCTGCCCTGTATATATGAACATACATGTATATGATGTATGTGTGTATATACGTGTACATATAATGTATGTGTATATATATGTATGTATAAGGTGTGTATGTGCTTATATATACATATATAGTGTAGGGGGCTAATAATTTTATTTACTGTTTGGGCGGGCTCCACCAAGAATGTCCGTTACTGAGCAGTGATAATTTATCACTGCTTAATAAACGGACATCTCTGAGGACGCTTCACGAATGCCCTCTCCGCTCTGTGCTGTGCCTTATATTGGCATGGGGTGTGGCCACCAGATGACATCACCAGGAGGCCCCGTCCCACATGATGTCACAGCTCCACCCCCAGGATGTGACCTCATATGGGGCGGGGCCTCTGGTGATGTCATCTGGTGGCCACACCCCATGCCAATATAAGGCACAGAGCGGAGAGGGCATTCGCGAAGGAGATCGCGTCGTGTCAAAATGGGGAGAAGAAGAAGAAGGAGAAGAGAGGGAAGAGGACAGCGGAGAAGACGCCGCAGAGAAGGAGAAGAAAGAAGACCCCTCGGAAGATGAAAGACCCCGCAAAAGAGCTGAAGAAAGAAGAGCCAGAGAGGGGAGAAGACCGCCGGAGCAGATTTAATAAAATATTTTACAAATCTGTGTGGTTTTTTGTGTACATATTTCTTTCCAGGTAAATGGGTACCCCATACTCATTTAAATAGGGTGGGGGGCTGGCATCTGGGGGCCCCCTTGTTAAAGGGGGCTTCCAGATTCCGATAAGTCCCCGCCCGCAGACCCCGACAACCAACGGCCAGGGTTGTCGGGAAGAGGCCCTTGTCCTCATCAGCATGGGGACAAGGTGCTTTGGGGTGGGGGGCGCAGAGCCCCCCCTGCCCCAAAGCACCCATATTCCCCATGTTGAGGGCACGCGGCCTGGTATGGTCCAGTAGGGGTGGGGGGCGCTCGCCTGTCCCCACCCCCTTTCCTGGCCTGCCGGGCTGCGTGCTCGGATAAGGGTCTGGTATGGATTTTGGGGGGGACGCCACGCTGTTTTTTCGGCATGGGGTTCCCCTTAAAATCTGTACCAGACCACAGGGCCTGGTATGCTCCTGGAGGGGGACCCCATGCCAGTTTTTTTTTTTTTTTTAAATTTGGCGTGGAGTTCCCCTTCAAAATCCCCAGAGCACAAAGTGCCTGGCATTGTCGGGATCAAAGTCGGATCCCTGTTCACAGACAAACGGTCCGACTTTGACCCTATGTAGGACCGTAAATCGCACAGCAAAGTAGGATCAAAGTCGGACCGTTTTTTTGTCGGATAGTGTGAACCCAGCCTAAGGCTGTCAGCAGATTGGCCTCTACAAACCCAGTAGTGCCTAAAAATGAAGAGCAACTGAGCATGTGCAGAGCAGGGTGAGACCGTGTGTTACTGGATTGTAAACAGTATAGACACTTTTATTTGTAATGTTTTCAATAGCTATACTTGGAAAAAGAGCCAGCCTGAATCATCTAGCAGGACTTCATTTTCTCCACTTCAGTTCCCAAAACAGTCATATTGAAGGCATGCCGTTAATGATAGCTGTCATATTGTTTGTGCTTTCAACCGAACTGCCCTACCATCAAGTGACTGGTGTCATTGCTGATCACATGTGCAACGCCATGGCAGTTGATCAAACAAAGGCCAAGATGGCGGCTTCCTTGGCTGGAAATGGTAACAGGGTTTAGTTCTGCTTTAGCTGTTTCCCAAAACACATTCAAGGGATTCTGTAAATATCTGTCACAATTGCTTGTGTCCTCAACCATACTGTCAAGCCATCAAATGGCTGGTGTCATAACTGATCAAAGATGGCAGTTTTCTTTTCTGTAGGATAGGAGGGTTTAGTTCTGCTTTAAAAACCACTTCAATATTGGGCACTTATACCCCCTTCCCGCCCAGACCAATTTTCAACTTTCACTGCTCTCCCACTTTGAATGACAATTACTCAGCCATGCAACACTGTACCCAAACAAAATTGTTATAATTTCTTTGACACATAGAGCTTTCTTTTGGTGGTATTTAATTACCTCTGGGTGTTTTATTTTTGTGACATAAGTGAAAAAGTGCAAAAATTTTGAAAAAAAACAACTTTTTTTTAGTTTCTATGATAAAATTTCACAAATAATAAATTTTTGTTCATAAATTCGGGTCACAATTTATACTGCCACCTATCTTTGGTAAAAATAATCCAAATAAGTGTATATTATTTGGTCCTTGTGTAAGTTATAGAGTCTACAAGCTATGGTGCCAATCATTGAAAATTGATCACACCTGATGCACTGATGGCCTATGGCCCCTTTCAAATGGGCGTTCCGTGTGTGGGGTCCATTTTTGCTCAGCGGGGATCGCTCCGCTAACCCGACAGATGATAGATCGAGACGGATCTGTCAGAGTGCCGCTCTCCTCTATGGAAAGTCGGATGACAACGAACTGTCTGTCTGTTGTCATCCAATCACCAGACAGATGGAAAAATAGGGACTTTACGGGTCTCAGAGCGTATCAGATGGCAGTGGACATGTCACAGTTGACATCCATCGCTTCATAAAGGAGATTGGGGCGTCCATTCAGGTCCACCTGAAAATGGATAGGCGGACCTGAACGGAAAATCCGTGTGAAAGGGGCCTTATTTCTCACACACAGCATATGCATACTTCCAATTACACCTCAAAATGTATTCTGCTACCTGTCCCAGCCGATCAGTCTCTCCCCTCACTATCTTAAAACAGCGTCACCGATTCAGCGAGAGCCGTTCTCTGCTTAATCTAACAACTGTTAAACTTGGCAGGCTGCCTGGGTTTGTTTTTCTTTTTTTTTTCTTTCTAAGTAGAAACAAAGTATCTTTTTGGTTCTTTTATCAATGGAATGAACTCTATTCTGTAGGTGGCAAGTTTAAAAAATGGCATTTAAAAGACTAAACCTTTTCTGACATTTGTGGCTTAAAAATTTTGCTTTTCTGCTAGAAAATCACTTGGAACCTCCAAACATTATATATATTTCTTTATCAGAAACCCTAGAGAATAAAATGGCAGTTGTTGCAATATTTTATGTCACACGGTATTTGCGCAGCGGTCTTTCAAATGCAATTTTTTGAAAAAAATACACTTTAATAAATAAAAAAAAACGAAACAGTAAAGTAAGCCCATTTTTTCTGTATATTGTGACAGATTATGTTACACCGCAAGAATCGTGATCTTTATTCTAAGCAACAAAATTGTGATAAAGCCCTGTGTACCATCAATAATTACCACTCTTTATGTGTAGCTGGGCTTCAGTATTTCAAGGTGACCGGAAACCCACCAGAGCAATGAATAGTCACCGTGGGGGACACACATGTAGGCAGGAAGTGACTGCAAAGAGGCAGCAGAAGGTCAGCAGCACTGGAATACTTCTTTCACCTTTTTTTGTATTTTATTTAAAGTGTCACTAAGGCTTTGTTCAGATGTGCAGTTGGATGGTACAAATGTGCAGTAGAGACATGTTTCTGCCACCCACCTATGGTCACCGTGCATTAGGCAGCAGATGAGGGCATTTTACATGCCGCAGTCACGATGCATTCAGCATAATAATGAGTTTCCCCCTATAACAGGTTTTTAGTGTCACTCTTTCTGGCCAGCCTATAACCCTGATGTAACTTTGTTATGTTGGAGTTATTGACTGGCTGCTCTGCTGTGAGTAAGTTAGGGTTATGGGGGCGCAAATTACTTGCCTTACCCCGGGCGCTGACAACCCCACACTAAGCTAAAAAAACTGGCTCCTAACTTTTTTAGCTGAATCCTAGATTCAAAGCAAATTTGTCAAGCCCTGCCGATACCACGTGTGTGAGACTTTTTCACAGCCTGGCCACATCAGGCGTTATAGGAGCATAAATTACACATACATTTTTTGTAGGCCCTGGAGCATCAGGACAATGGAATTACCCACAAAATGACCCCATTTTGGAAAGCAAACGCCCCAATGTATATTCTATGAGGCATTGTGAGTCTTTTGAATGGTTCATTTATTTCCAACAAGTCTTCGAAAAACATGGAAAGAAAATGAAAACATATATATATTTTTTTTTTACACAAAGTCTTCAAATTATAAGATATTTCTAACACATAGCATGTACATAGCAAAAATTACCCCAAAAATACATTCTGCTACTTGTCCCGAGTATGGCGATACCACATGTGTAAGACTTTTACACTGCCTGGCCACATAGAGAGGTCCAACGTTGAAGTAGTACCTTCAGGCGTTCTAGGAGAATAAATTATACCCCAAACACCCCAAGGTATATTCTATGAGGCATGGGCTGCAGATAGGTACTCAGGTATTCTGATTGGCTGCAGATAGGTAGTCGAGTACTCTGATGGGCTGGAGACAGGTACTCGGGTAATCTGATGGGCTGCAGATAGGTACTTGGGTACTCTGATGGGCTGGAGACAAGTACTTGGGTAATTTGATGGGCTGGTGACAGGTACTCGGGTACTCTAATGGGCTGGTGACAGGTACTCAGGTATTCTAATGGGCTGGAGACAGGTACTCGGGTACTCTAATGGGCTGGAGACGGGTACTCTAATGGGCTGGAAACAGGTGCTCCGGTGCTCTAATGGGCTGGAGAGTGGTACTCGGGTACTCTGATGCACTGTAGATTGGTACTCGGGTACTCTTGGCTGGAAACAGGTAATCGAGTACTCTGATGGGCTGGGGAGGGGTAATCTGGTGTGCTGCAGATAGGTACTCGGGTACTCTGGGCAAGAGACAGGTACTCGGGTACTCTGGACTGGAGACAGGTACTCGGGTACTCTGATGGTCTGCAGATAGGTATGCAGGTACTCTGATGGGCTGGTGACATGTACTTGGGTACTCTGATGGGCTGGTGACAGGTGCTCGGGTACTCTGATGGGCTGGTGACATGTACTCGGGTACTCCGATGGGCTGGTGACAGGTACTCTGATGGGCTGGTTACAGGTACTCGGGTACTCTGATGGCCTGCAGATAGGTACTTGGGTACTCTGGGCTGGAGACAGGTACTCGGGTACTCTGATGAGCTGCTTACAGGTTCTTTGATGGGCTGGTGACAGGTCCTCTTTATTACAGGGGGCAATCAGTGTGATTGGTGTTCGTTGGCTCTTTTCCCCGATCGGGGATGGGCTGTGTCAGGGTGACACGCCTCGTCCCTGATCGCTGCTCTGCGTGCCCCCAGGCTGTGATTGAAAACAGCCGGTCACGTGGTAAAGAGCCATTTTTATTAGCTCTTTACACTGATTGGGAATGGACTGTGTCCCAAGGGACACGCCTCATCCCCGATCGCCGTGCTGCGAAAACAGGCGGACGTCATGGGACGTCCACCGGGAGGGAGGGAGTGTGTCATATTGCTATGGCCCGGTATGGAAGTGGTTAAAGTGGTTGTAAACCTCAGACATGAAATATGAACACATCCCTCTCTATAGTGTGTACTTGTCCCAATTCAGAGCACTACACAGATAGCAAGCAATTGTGCTGCAAGTTTGAAAATGACTTGCTAAGCTTTTACTAGACTTGCCAGGCTTCACAAGTTTGTTGCAGAATTGCAGCAATCCGCATTGCATGACTCCAGACCAACTTTCTTTGCAAAGATTCTGCAATTCTGCTGCAAGTTCTGGTTCAGTTATGTTGTGCAACAGTCATCCCACCAAAGGGGTCACTGTGACTGAATTTCCATGCTCTAGACTTGCAGAGCTCTTGCTGTAGACTCACTACTGCAACTTTACTCTTGCTAGAGATCTGCCGCACAAATTTGCTACAAATTGGAAAATCGTCAACTAGAACTTGTGCTTCAAGTGCTCTGCAAGCGTATAACTTGCCAGTGATAATGTGCAGCAAGTTAACAAGACTTACAATTCAACACTGCCACAAATTTGTGGCAAGGTATCCTTGTTTTTCCTGACACCAAGAGGAACATGGTGACGGGGAGGGAGCTCCAGCACACTGCCTGTTATTGAAAGTCTCAGCTATGTTCCTGTGTGAAGGGGGGTGTCCCTTACCTCCAATCAGCTCTCAGAACTCTCCTCACCGAGCTCTGCAGAGTGTAACTTCAGCTCCCCACCCCCTGCTTTTTGAAGCTCAGACAAGCTTTACCACTTCAGCCCTGGAAGGATTTACCCCCTTCCTGACCAGGTATTTTGTGCGATACGGTACTGCGTCACTTTAACAGACAAATGTGCTGAAAATTGATGTCCTTTTTTCCCCACAAATAGAGCTTTGGTGGTATTTGATCACCTCTGTTTTTATTTTTTGCGCTATAAACAAAAAAAGACCGACAATTTTGAAAAACGTTTATCTATAATAAATATCCAAAAAATATATATGTAAAAAAACAAATGTATTCCTCAGTTTAGGACGATATATATTCTTCTACATATTTTTGGTAAAAGATATCGCAATAGGCGTATATTGATTGGTTTATGTAAAAGTTATCGCGCTTGCAAACTATGGAATAGATTTAGAGACTTTTATTTTTTTAAATTGTTTTTAATAGTAATGGCGCCGATCTGTGATTTTTAGCGGGACTGCGACATTGCGGAGGACAAATCTGACCCTTTTTGGGGACCACTGACATTATTACATTGATCAGTGCTATAAAAATGCAGTGATCAATGTAAACATGACACTGGCAGTGAAGGGGTTAACTCTAGGGGACGATCAAGGGGTTAAGTGTGTTTCTTCAGCGTGTTCTAACTGTAGGGGGGATGGGCAGGCAGGGACATGGCACAGGTCGCTGTTCCTGATGACAGGGAACAGTAGATCTGTGCCATGTCATCTATCAGAAAGGGGATCTGCCTTGTTTACATTGGCAATCGTGGGTCACTGACAGATATCGAGTCCGCATGACCCACGGGCATGCTCCCGCAGCGGGCGTGCGGGCGGTGGCGCGCGCGCACCCACAATATCTCGGGCACAGACTGCCATACAGCTATGGCAGTTCGCAAAGGAGAGCCGCCCTGCCACCATTAAAGGATGGCAGCTGATTGGCAAGTGGTTAATAAACTTTGGACTTTAAATGGATATAGAGAAGAGGGGACTGCAGATAAACAGGTACAACTTATGTAGGAGGGTTTGATTCATCTCTGTGTATCACCTGAGGCCAGTCACTTCACTGGATATATGGAAGGGTTTACAATCACTTTAACCACATCCTATAGCAGAATGACGGCCATATTGGGGATCAGTTATCCTGACTGGGCGTCATGTGGCGTCCAGCAGGATAAGCCGCTTGTGTGCGCCCCCGGGGCGCGCATCGATCGTTGGTGCGGTGTGTCGATCCGACACACTGCATGTCCAATCTAGGTAAAGAGCCTATCACGTGATCAGCTGTGTCCAGTCACAGCTGATCACATGGTAACCAGGAAGTGCAGTTTATCAGCTTTCCTCCATTTGCGCTGACAAGGCACAGGTAGAGGAGAGCCGATTAGCGGCTCTCCTGACAAGGGGGTCTGCGCTGACAATCAGCACATTGATTATCAATGCAGACCCATCAGCGATGCCCATCAGTGCCCCACCAGTGCCTGCCAATAATGCCAATCAGTGCCCACCTGTACCCACATGTGATGCCAACCAGTGCCCATCAGGGATGCCAATCAGTGCCCATGAGTAATGCCAATCAGTGCCCATCAGTAATGCCTGTCAGTGCCTCCTCATCAGTGCCACCCATTAGTGCCCATCAGTGCCACCCATCAGTGCCCATCGGTGCTGCCTATCAGTGCCCATCAGTGCTGCCTATCAGTGCTCATCAGTGGTGCATATCAGTGCCACCTCATCATTACTCGTCAGTGAAGGAGAAAACTTACTTATTTACAAAATTTTATAACAGAAACAAGGAAAAACTTTTGTTTAAAAAAAAAAAATTCAGCCTTTTTTATATGTGTTTCAAAATATAAAAAAGCCAGTGGTGATCAAATACCACAAAAAGAAAGATAAAAATTTCATATGGGTACAGTGTTGCATAACCGCGCAATTGTCATTCAAAGTGTGACAGCCGTGAAAGCTGAAAATTGGCCTGGGCAGGTGAAGTGTCCGGTATTGAAGTGGTTAACCACTTGCTGACCGCCAGCCGCAGCGTGACGGCGGCAAGATGGCTCCGGGGAGGGGCCGGGGAGCGGGTAGGGCAGACTCGATCCCCGCCGGCTACCCGCGATGGCTCCCCCCCCCCCCCAGTGAAAGAACGGAGATCCATGTAAGTAAACACGGATCTTCATTCTGACAGAGGGGGAAGGGCTGTGATCACAGGCTCCCTGTATATAGAAGCCGTGATCACTCCCCTCCACCTGCCAGCCCAGCCCCCATACAGTTAGAACACAGTGAGGGAACACAATTAACCCTTAGCGCGCCCCCTGCAGGCTAACCCCTTCACTGCCAATGGCATTTATACAGTAATCAGTGCATTTTTATAGCACTGATTGCTGTATAAATGCCAATGGTCCCAAAAAAGTGTCAAAATGATCCGACATGTCTGCTGCAATATCGCAGTACCGCTAAAAATCGCAGATCACCGCCATTACTAGTAGAAAAGAATAAAAACCCCAGAAATGAATTCTCATCATTTGTAAACGCGGCAACTTTTGCGCAAATAAATCAATAAACGCCGATTGCGATTTTTTTAACCAAAAATATGAGGAACAATATAAATCGGCCAAAACCAATGAAAAAAAATGTTTTTTTATATTTTTTTTGGATTTGTATTTTAGCAAAAAGTAAGAAAAACTGTTTTGTTTTTTTTTGCAAAATTGTCGCTCTTTTTTTACTTATAGCGGCGATCAGAAATTACGCAGAGGGGATCAAATACCACCAAAAGAAAGCTTTATTTGTGGGGGAAAAAAGGACACACATTTCGTCTGGGTACAACGTCGCACAACCGCGCAATTGTCAGTTAAAGCGACACAGTGCCGAATTGCAAAAAGTGCTCTGGTCCTAACATGGGAAATCCTTCCGGTCCTTAAGTGGTTAAAGAAGAATTCCAGGTATAGATATTTTATACATACTTACATTGTTTCAGCTTGGACCAATGTAACTGGAAATGTAGTTGGAAATCAGTGAAGTTGAAACCATTACTCCAGTGATCTGCACTTTCTCGCTTGGAGAACCTCTTTAAATTGAGGCATTTGTCCAATAATTCATTTTTTTTGTTACACATGCTATTGTGTAATTAACTGAAGTTTGCATTTTCTCCCTGTGCCTGCGTGGGTTTCCTCCCACACTCCAAAGACATGCTGGTAGGTTAATTGGATCCTGTCTCAATTGGCCCTAGTATGTATTAATATGAGTTAGGGACCTTAGATTGTAAGATCCTTGAGGGCAGAGACTGATGTGAATGTACTATATACAGTGCAGCCAGAAAGTATTCACAGCGCTTTCCTTTTTTCCACATTTTGTTATGTTACAGCCTTATTACAAAATGGATTACATTCATTATTTTCCTCAAAATTCTGCAATTAGGCGGGTTGCAAGCTGCGGGGGCAGCGGGCTTCAATGGACGGCTCCTGTGTCTTCTGTGCGGCTCCTCCCTTCTTCTCCTAGGCATCCAATAGGATCGCCTGTCCTTTCAGCCAATCAGGTGATGGGTATCAGACCTGCTTCCCGATTGGTGGGGAGGAGGATCAGTGTTGCAACAGCAAATATTCATTTGCTGTTGCAACACACCTGGATGGGCTCTGGAAGCAATGCTCTGCGCCCGAGCCCATCCTATTTTGAAGCCTATTAGAGCCTCTGGCTCTAATCATTGCTTCTAAAAACACACCCCCGCCCATCCCCGCCATAGGAATTCATGCGCCAGGCGCCCTGAAAGGGGTCAGGCACATTGGATAAGAGGAGGGCTGCGCCCGTGAGCCCACAATGGACAGGCCGCCCCTGGCACACACCTGTCTATAGAACGTCCCTGACAGTGCATGTCAGAGCACAAACCAAGCCATGAAGTCCAAGGAATTGGCTGTAGACCTCCAAGACAGGATTGTATGGAGGCACAGATCTGGGGAAGGGTACAGAAAATTTTCTCCCATTATATGTAAAGCACTGTGTAAATGGATGGCATTATATAAGTTACCTGTAATAAATAAATAAATCAACTGGCTGGGAAATTGCTGAAAAACTACAATTACATTGGGGCAGATTTACTAAAACTGGAGCACTCAGAATCCAGTGCAGCTGTGCATGTTAGCCAATCAGCTTCTAACTTTAGCATGTTCAATTAAGCTTTGCCAAAAAAAAAAAAAACTGGAAGCTATGCAGGGCTGCACCAGATTTTGCATGTGCCAGTTGTAGTAAATCAACCA
Organism: Glandirana rugosa; assembly: GCA_018402905.1. Classification (NCBI taxonomy): domain Eukaryota; kingdom Metazoa; phylum Chordata; class Amphibia; order Anura; family Ranidae; genus Glandirana; species Glandirana rugosa. The sequence continues at coordinate 734,454 of BLSH010076402.1, read as the reverse complement.
AAGTACAGGGGACCACCTGTACGCTCTCAGAACATCAGAGTCAGCTGTTGTATCAGAAAATGTTAATGGTGTTTTTTCTTGTTCTAGATACTGAAGAAAGATGAGGAAGAAGAAGAAGGAGAGCAGTTAGTATATTATACAATATGACCTCTTGTCTCCAGACACCTTTATCTTTTCATGTATTGTTCAGCTGTGATTATAGATGTAGCAGTTTCTCCTTGAGTGCACTGAGTGAATTTCCCCCAGTCAATCAGATGCAGCCGCTGTTTGGGTATTCAGCTGTCAGAATACAAGAGCCCAGCATGTTGATTCATCTATCCATGCTGTTAGGCTAGGTTCACATTGATGCGCGTTTTGCACGGGCACGGCCGCTCGTTCATTTGAATGGGGGTGCCGTGCCTCCTGAAACACAGGGAAAAGGTCCCTGCGCCGTTTTTAGAATCACAGCTCGCACGAGAACCACAAGTGCAGTGTGGTAACGGTTTCCAGCACATTAGGATTAATGACACCTGCACACATTTCCTGCGTTTTTTTTTGCGCTGGTGGTTGCGGCTGTGTTAGGATTAATGACGTCCACACACATTTCCTGCGCTTTTCTGCGCGGGTGGTTGCGGCTGCGGGAACAGGTGCTTTCCCGCAGCGGCAATCACCCACACAGATGTAAACCTAGGCCATACACACATTCCGAATGTTGGGCAGCATTGGCTGGCTCAATAGAAACTGACATTCGGCCCATGTGTACGGCAACCAGTCCAACAGAAGCCGGTCTGCCAATTGGCATCCGATCAGCTCTCTCAGTCAATGCCCGAGAGCGCTGACCAGTGTGTTCTGGTGGAGGAGCCATCACCCTGTCAGAACACAATAGCAGAGTGGGGGAGATCGTTGTACTAACATTGCATAGTTAGTACAGCGGCTTCTCATGAGCTGTTCAGCTTTTTTCTTTATTTAGCCGGCTGTGTGTACCAGGCTTTAATGTGGATGGAGGAATCTGTTAGATCTCATTGGTTAGCCTGCAGGCTAAATCAAAGAAAACTGAGGTATAGCCATCTTAACACTTTTAAGCTGAGAGATCCTTGCTCAACTAACTGCATCATGTAAAAAAAAAAAAATAAATAAATATGATAAATAAATTCCAAAAAACAAAGAAAATGCCCTTGCAGTGGGTCATCATACAAACAACATTTTTTATTTTTAGCTCCAGTAACAATGGTCCATGGGACAACTTAAGAGTCCACAGAAGGGGTCACAGACAGCAGTACAAAGTTGACAGGAGTTGAAACCCCTCTATCCTGAATGAGAAAAATGTTGATTTTTTGAGTTCACCGTAAGGTGGCTCTCAAGGCAAAAGGCATTCTCTGCATTAAAGTTAAAAACCTTCCAATGGCAGGCCCCAGCCCCACCTTAGCCCGGATTCACACTTGTGCAAACAGAGACATTGCGTGTGATTCACATCCCCACTGCGGTTCTGATTGCATGCAATGTCTGTGCAATGCGAGTTCAGCCATACAACTGTAACTCACATTAGATTCGCAAGAAAATAATGCAGGAACTTTTTTTTCCCCGCACTAGAATCGGATTGCATGGATGTTCTCACCCATGTGATCCGATTCCTGTCCGAATCCATAGTTTGCACTGCAATCTGTGAACTGATCTGGGAGTGTCATCAACCTTGTATTGACATCCGCAGCGGTTTGCAGAGGGCAGTGTGAACTGCATGCGGGAGAGATGCGATGTGAGAACCGGTGCTGGAATCGCGCTGGTCCCCGTATTGCATATGTGTGAACCTAGCCTCCAAGTGGTTCTAAAACCTCAGTTTTTTTATCTTAATGCATTCTATGCATTCAGGTAAAAAACCTACTCTGCTGCAGGATCCCCCCTAGCCCCCCCTTATTCTTACCTAAGCCCCATCCGATCCAGCAACATGCACGAGAGCAGCGACTCTCGACGATGTTTCCCTCCTCATTGGGCAGATTGATAGCATTGGCTCCCACTGCTGTCAATCAAATGCTGTGACGTGGGTGGCGAGGCCGTGATGTCTGGTCCGTGTCAATAGACGCAGACAGGGCGGCTCAGGAACGAGCCTGCATAGGTGCTACCATGGAAAACGGCTTTAAAAGCTGAAAAGTTTTCTAATCCCTCTCCACTTTATCCAAAACTTAAAAAAAAAGTTTTGCCTTTAATTATACTTTAAAGTAGAACTATGGGCAAAACTTTCTTTTTCATTTTGGATAGCGTAAGGGGGGGGTTATAACCGCTGTCAGATTTTTTTTCGCCATCTCTGTCCCATTGTGGAGATTTCCCTTCACTTCCTGTCCCATAGCCAAACAGGAAGTGAGAGAAAATCTCTGCAAATTAAAGGATTTCTTGGGGACCCCCAGCTCAGAACTAGTGTCCCCATTGGAAGACTTCCCATCTATTACTTATCTGGGGACAACCCAAAATTTGGGGTTTTCTTTTTACTTTCAATGATAATGGTAAACAGGACAGATAGAGCGGGTGAATCTCCTTAACAGGGGCACAGACAGCAATAAAAACTGACAGGGGCTCTAATCCCTCTCTACTCTAGTTTTGCCTTTAGTTATACTTTAAGTTTATATCCAGTTAGAAAGAACTTTGGACAATATAGTTGGTAATTGATTGTAACATACTGTATGTGACCAAGTTAGTTTTTCCTGAAACCCTTAATAATAATAATCATAATAATAGTAATCATTTTGTTCTTTTGTGTTAAGGTTGAGATCATTATTCATACAATATGCAGACAATATTTGGGCCTCCTCTCTCTAGGCTGTTTCATTGTCATTTGATCAGACCCACTATGGTTGTGTTGTCACCCCTGTCACAGAATTCAGATATAACTCTCAGTTCTTTGTCAGGGTTCCGGTGTCCTATCAAAAAGAGTAATGAGACAAGCAACATGGATGCAGTTCCAGACCCTTCTCTGCAGACTCCAGGTCCCCTGCAGATTCCAGGCATTCAGGAGACTGCAGGCTTTCAGAAGACTACAGGCCCTCAGGAAACTCCAGGCCTTCAGAAGACTCCAGACCCACAGGAGACTTCAGGCCTTCAGGACACTCCAGGCCCTAAGAAGGCTCCAGGCCTTCAGGAGACCTCAGGCTTTCAGAAGACTTCAGGGCTTCAAAAGACTACAGGCCCTCAGGATAATGCAGGTCTTCAGGTGACTCCAGACCCTCAGGAAACTCCAGGCAACTTGCAGACTCCAAGCCCTCAGTTGGCTCCAGGCTTTCAAAAGACTCCAGGCTCTCAGATGACTTCAGACCCTCAGGAGACTCCAGGCTCACTGCAGACTTTAAGCCCTCAGAAGACTCCAGAGATGCAGGAGACCCCAAGCAACCTGCAGATTCTGAGCCCTCATAAGACTATAGACCCTCAGGAGACTTCGGGCCTTCAAAAGACTCCAGGCCCTCAGGAGACTCCAGCCCCCCAGAAGACTCCAGCCCCTCAGGTGACTTTAGATCCTCAGGAGACTCCAAGCTCCCAGCAGACTCCAGGCCCTCAGGAGACTCCTGGCTCCCAGAAGATTCCAGGCCCTCAGGAGACTCTTGGCTCCCAGCAGACTCCAGGCCCTCAGGAGACTCTTGGCTCCCAGCAGACTCCAGGCCCTCAGGAGAGTCCAGGCAACCTGCAGACACCAAGCCCTGAGAAAATGACAGACCGTCAGGAGATTTTTGGCCTTCAGAAGACTCCAGGCAATAAGGAAACAACAGGCCCCAGCACACAAGAATCTGAGATTCCAGGGGAGAACTTGTGTTCCTCTCAGTTGAGGATATCGCAGTGTGATGATGCACAACCCTCTTGGATGGTTAGTGATCAAGTTATACTGAACTTTTTTTTTTCCATTCAACCAGTAGGTTGAGAAATTATCCAATTCCTTCATTCACACATCCAAAGTGGATGGGGGGACAGTTCCCACTGTGGTATTGTATTTTGCCAGTGAGGGGGGCCTTCCCCGCTGTCAAAATACAATGATCAGTGTTCCTCCTTATAGCCAGCAGTACCAATCTTTTAGGAAACACCTAACAGACTGGTTGTACGCAAGTTGATCAATACAGCTGAACCAGCTGAATTTCAATCAATGTACAGTATGGCCATCTTAACTCAACTTTTGAAGGTGCAAGCCCTGGAGCTGCCATTTTCATTCTTGTTTCACTAATTAGCAAGTCATTGACGTAGGACAACTGTGTTGGTTTGAGTCCCAATTTCACTGGCTGCATGCATGTTCTGGGCAAAGGACAGTGCGTCTTCAAAAACAAGATTGGGAGTTGTAACTATATACTCTATCACGTCTCCTTTAGGGTCCATTCACACAGTGTTTAGTTAACATGCACAAGCGAATGCAACGGTAGGCTATCATTCATTGTGATAACATAGCGCACCGCAACGCACATACATACAATTGGGAGACACGTATATCCCTGTGGTAATATCTCTGGAAACAGAACATAGAAAACAGCCACAAGTGGAGGACCACAAGTTCCAGCTTACCAGGATTATTCAATAAAGCGCTTATGACTCTTATAAACAACTAAGAGTCCACATTGGTTGGTGAGTGAGGGGGATCACGAGGAGGGGCACAGAATTTCCAATTTGCACCATATTTAAGGAATATGCACTACTAAAGACTGAATTATTATTCATCACTTTAGGAAGAAAGCACATGGACTATCATTTTTTGTTATAATTTTTAATTGAGCACTTCATGCTTTTTTAGGCAAAATTTTTAATGGAGCACTTACACCGATCAGCCATAACATTATGACCACCCGCCTAATATTGAGTTTGGCCCCCTTTTGCTAAAACAGCCCTGACCCATTGAGGCATGGACACCAAAGTAACATCCACATGAATGGCAGGACCCAAGGTTTCCCAGCAGAACATTGCCCAAAGCATCACACTACCTCCGCCGACTTGCCTTCTTATACCGCATCCTGGTGCCATCTTTTCCCCAGGTAAGTGTCGGTCACGCACCCGGCCATCCAGATGATGTAAAAGAAAGCGTGAGTCATCAGACCAGGCCACCGTCTTCCATTGCTCCGTAGTTCAGTTCTGATGTTAATGTGACCATTGTGGAAGCTTTTGGCTGTGGTCACGGGTCACCATGGGCTTCACAGATTTTCAGATGCCATTGTAACAAGATATTCCCTTTACCTGTCAGTAGTCATAATGCTATGGCTGATCAGTGTATATAGTTCATGGTTTATTGAACCTTGCAATATTTATATTAGGTGGTAGGTATAATAGACTAGGTAACTCTCTTTTTTGGTAGGTTTAGTTATTAATGTGTTGTACCTTATTAGAGCAGAAACCAGTCACAAAGTTTACACTTATTCATATTTAATTTATTCACATAACTCAACCATAGAGATATCACAAATTAAGTTGAATGCATTTAACCACTTCAGCCCCGGAAGGTTTTACCCCCTTAATGACCAAGCCATATTTTTAATTGCGCGGTTGTGCGACGTTGTACCCAAATAAAATTTATGTCCTTTTTTCCCACAAATAGAGCTTTCTTTTGGTGGTATTTGTTTACCTCTGCGGTTTTTATTTTTAGCGCTATAAACAAAAAAAGAGCGACAATTTTGGAAAAAAAAAAACAATATTTTTTCTTTCTGCTATAATACATATCCCAAAAAAAGTAAAACATCTATTTAAGTTGTACAAACAAAATCAGCGCAAATATAACCACCTCCTGACAATAAGCTGCTAGCACCGATCAGTGATTCACCTTCACCCAAATCGATTTCTACAAACTAAAGGTGCAGCGCTAATAATATAAGAGAATAATTAATATAACCTACCTAAAGCGCAAAAAATCATGTTATGATAATCAATATAATAAAGTGCTAAACTAATCACATTGTGATAATCAATATATGTATCGATACAATAAAGTGCTAATATTCGTGCAATATGTGTTTACGAAAACAAAATTAATACCACTTAGAAAGTGCAAGCAAATACTAACATGTAACCTTCACCAAATACATTTCCGTGATTAATAAATAACATAAAATAAACCATCAGCACATAAAAAATAATAGCAACACTAATAATAAGTTCATCAAAATCTGGCAAGCCAATTGGAGTTATGCAGAAAGATCCATAGATGCAGAGATCCAAGAAAGAGAAGACCCCAATCGTGGGAGATAGGAATTAGACCACACGTGATGAATGAAGTTCCTACACCAGCTAATTAAGCCTCTCACCTTAAAACAAGGCAACTCACGCTTGTCTCCCCTCTCTGGGGTAAATAATCCTCTTAGACTCGATCTCCAGCTTATCCAGCTAATTGCATAGTATCAATCAAGCTCCAAAAAAGATCCCATTCACCTCAAACGGCATGTAAGAGAAAAAAGGCAAAAATCGAGTGCTCTCAGTAAAAAACTTTTTATTATCGCCCCACAAAGACAATTAAAACACTCACGAGATCAAGCACTGTAAAGCTGTGCGAGCTGGTAACAGCGTTAGTCGCAATGGCTTCAACGTGACATGCAAGCTCAGGCTCCTCCCCCTAGACACGTGTCGTCAGTAATTGGACTTCCTCAGTAAGGGGTCTTATGTCCGCCGGCGAGCCGCGATTTCCTGGTAGAGAAAAAAAACGTCAGGCGGCATGTAAGAGATCTACTGATCCCTGTCACTGGGATTAGTTAGATCTGTCATGCCCCTGGCAGCCCAGCCCCCTCACAGTTAGAACACGCCTAGGGAACACAGTTAACTCCTAGATCGCCCCCTGCAGGTTAACCCCTTCACTGCCAATGACATTTACACAGTAATCAGTGGATGTTTAAATTTCTGATCGCTGTGTAAATGACATTGGTCCCAAAAAAGTGTCAAAAATGTCCGACATGTCCGCTGCAATATCACAGTCCCGATAAAAATCGCAGATCGCTGCCATTACTAGTAAAAAAAAAAAAATAGTAAAAACACCATAAATTAATTCTCATGGTTTGATGGTTTGTAAACGTGGCAACTTTTGCGCAAACCAATCAATAAACACAGATTTTTTTTTTTCACCACAAATATGTGGAAGAATATATATCGGCCAAAACTGATGAATAAATTTCTTTTTTTATATATTTTTTTTGGATATGTATTATAGAGATAAGTAAAAAATATTGTTGTTTTTTTTCAAAATTGTCACTCTTTTTTTGTTTATAGCAGTGATCAGAAATGAAGCAGAGGTGATCAAATACCACCAAAAGAAAGCTCTATTTGTGGGGAAAAAAGGGTGTCAATTTTGTTTGGGTAAAACGTTGCACAACCGTGCAATTGTCAGTTAAAGCGATGCAGTGTCGAATCGCAAAAATGCTCTGGTCCTAACATGGGAAATCCTTCCGGTCCTTAAGTGGTTAAAGTGTTTGTTAACCCCAAAAAAAAAAAGATCCTGTTCCCTTGAAGCATGTTATACAGCACAGTGCTTGTGCTGTGTAATTTGGCCCCTTGTATCACCTAAAAAAACTAGCTGATCCTGCCTGGCTATGCCCTCCCCCCTTTAAACTGAAACTGACCACGATATATAATAGCTGCTGAGCCCTGACACCGTGGTCAGTTTACGTGCCTCCGTCATCCGCCGCTCTCCTGTCCTCCTCTGTTTTCTCCTCTGTCCTCTCCCCTGTCCCCTCCCTGCCTGTCTGCTCCTGCGTCAGTGCCCACCCCTCCCCTCCTGCTGCTAATATGACTTTTTTTGTCTTCTATAATCCTCTCTGCTTCCTAATGACAAGTGCTCCTGTCTTTGTGCTTTATAAAAAAAATGCCTTCTTTACCGTATTTCAGAGCGGCTCCCGATGATCACATGACCGGCCATCTCTCTTTCTCCTCTCCTGACGTCGGGGGGGGGGGATCTTGGCCCCGCCCGCTGCATCTGTCAGACAGGGAGAGGAGAGAGCCGACCGTGATCACCGGGAGCCACTCTGAAATATGGTAAAGAAGGCGTTTTTTTTATAAAACACAGACAGAAGCACCTGTCATCAGGGAACAGAGAGGCTTATATGAATTAGGCAGAGTGGGTTAACCACTTTAAATTGCTAAGCATTTATGATACATAAAATTAATTCTTTTTTTTTTCCCTCTTCTTTAAGACTCCCATTATTGGACCGACACAGGCCAGTAACCTGGAAGAATCTCCCCCATTGCCTCTGACTGCGGTGCTCATACCCTGTCACCAGAGGGAGCCATGTCAGGTGAATGCTGTACATAGCTCAGCAGAACAGGAGACATTTATCACAGACACCGTCCAGTCTCCTGGAATAGAGCCAGCCATTCAGTGTACACCTTGTGTTTTCTCAATAAAGCTTCCTGAGTTGGACACTAGCAATGTCACAGATACTTTGTTCATTAATAAATTCAACCCTCCAGACCTCAGCAAACAATCAGAAAGAAGTTCAGTTGAACCTGCAGCATCTGAGAAGTCCAGTGACCGCATCGATGTGAAGAAAATTGCCAGCAATAAAGGGACAAGTAACTCTTGTAAGGCAGAAGATACTAAAGAGACGCTACTGAACGGCACATGCATTGAAATGGCTCAGTGTACCCCAACAAACATAGACATAAATGATGGCAAAGATCCACAATCCGATATCCCAGAATGCCAAGTTGCCCAGCTGCCAGAAGTAAGCCTCCTGAAAATACCATTCTTGCAGTGGACTGAACAGGGCAGGAGCGTCCCTGATAATGTATCTCAGTTACAGACAGATGAAGGTCAGAATTTCGTGAGCATGACCAAGGTGTCTCACCTAGCAGGGGAAGAACCACAGGTACAAGAACTGGATGTGGGCCGTTCTCACTATCAAAAAACATTAAAGGAACCCTTGATGTCACCAAGATTGGCTAGCACAGAAACAGACCGATGTCCCCCAGATGGAAGGAAAGATTCCCCATTTCTAGGTGCGAAGACTGGACCAACAGGAGGAACAGAGACAGCACCAGAATTGCCAGACAGTGAGCTCCTGGGAGCCCTGGAGGAGAGCTTGTGTCATATCCAGAAGGTATATATTTTATCACGGTCACATGATAGTTTACGTTTTTGGGGTTGTATTCGATATGTGCAAAGAGAGAGAGATCACACAAATACTTATAACATTTAAGCAAGTAATGACAGATACAGATAACAAATCGAATAATATTAGAAAATATAACAAGAATAACTAACTAAAGATGCTGTTTCACCACGGAGTCCTGTCCGCTTTCGTAGCATGGCCAAATGATCGGACCCAGGCACATGCTCGCCTTGGTAGAGACTGAATATTCCAAGTTATAACTGTATTATATAGGACTTGTGTGTAAGAAATGGCCAACCCATCCCCTTGCAAGCAAAATGACCTTTTAAGAACCTGGTCAGTTTGCAATGACATACTGTACCTTTAGCATGAAGTCAGCTAAGGTAACTATAATATTGGAGGCTTTCTATTCCTTTAGAGGCTTACTTTCTTAGATATTGTGAGACAATATGCACTTTCCCCATTAGTATATCACAGCGCCATTTCACACTTTCATTCACTAACCCCTTAAAATGACTCTTAGAATGCCAGGTGTTTCTGGATAGGAAAAGCTCCTACACTTCCTTGTAGTGATTGAACTTCTCTGTCCTCACCCAACTCATACAGACTTTCCAATTGGCCAAGGAGGTAGCCCACCATATTAATGGGTGAATAGGAGTGTGTGTGTGGGGGGGGGGGGGGGCCCGGTACGATGCTTTCGCCTG
>BLSH010076402.1:701478-716963 GCA_018402905.1 Glandirana rugosa | reverse complement strand
CCACCCCCCCCCCCCCCCCACCACCTTTACAATGTAAGCTCTACGAGCAGGGCCCTCCTGTCCCTTCTGCATTGAACTGTATTGTAATTGTGCTGTCCCCCCTCTACATTGTAAAGCACTGCGTAAACTTTTGGCACTATATAAATTGTGTATAATAATAATAATTTACCGCAACTGTACGTTTCTAATACAAATCTTGAAAGTTCCTCCCCAATCCTATGAGCAAAAGGATAAAAAAAAAGTTCAGTAATGTGTGAAAAATGCCTAGATTTTACCCAGAATTCTCAGTTGCTGAAGTTTTGAGCGGTGAAGTGGTAAAAGACTTGAGTGATGGTTTTATTCATAAGGGAGTAAACACTGTCAGGTTTTATTAGGGACAGAGGAGCAGAGGAGTCACTAGGAGGGGAAGATTTATATAGAGCTCTGCTCATAAACAGTGCTGATCACAGAGACATGGCACAACACTGCCAGGAAACTATGTAAATGAATGGAAGATTTACAGCCGGAGCCGGTTAGGATCACTCCTCTGTTTACAGACATGCACAGAGCTATAGTGTGCTCCACTCCATTCCTTTACACATTTCCTCTGCATGGAGAAGGGTATCAGTGGAGGGCGTTCTGCCCTCATTGTCTGCAGTTTATAATGATTTGATATACACTTCCAGACCAGGCCTTTCTGGCACTTTTCGCTCACAATCAGGGTTTTTTGCTGGAAAATTACTTAGAACCCCAAACATTTTATATATATATATATATTTTTTTATAGCAGAGGCCCTAGGGAATAAATTTGTGGGTTTTGCAATTTTTCTGTCACATGGTCTTTGCACAGCAGTTTTTCAAATGCAATTTTTTGGGAAAAAATAAATTTTTTGAATCTTAATGCAAAAAAATACAATAAATTACCCAATTTTTGAGTAAAATATAAGAGACGATGTTACAACGAGTAAATAGATAACAAACATGTCACGCGTTAAAATTGCGCCCACTCGTGCCACGGAGACAAACAGCGTAAATTTTACTACCAATAGGCAACATTTTAAAGAGGAAGACTTTACTTCCTCTTTAATTATACCTACACATAAGCCTATATTAAGGCTTACCCATAGGTACTGTAAATATCTCCTAAACTTGCACCGTTTAGGAGATATTTACTATGTACGCTGCCACTGACATCATCGGCACATGCACACTGAAAGAACAGCCCGCTTGTGCCATGCGGGAATGACGTCAACGCGGCTCCGGGCAATCACAATGACGCAAGAAATAACTCCAGGAAAGATGCCGGCTGTGTACTCGGTGTTCGGGCGCCACTGCAAGGCATTGTTCTAAGGTAAGTATTTCATAATGAGCTAGTATGCGATGCACACTAGCTCATTATGCCTTTGTCTTGCAGAGTTTTCTTTTGGAAGGGTTTTTTTTTTTTTTTGCAGGTTTACAACCTCTTTGAAAGCCTTTACAGGTTACCGCTTTAGATTTACAGAGGAAGTCTGGTGCTAGAATTACGACCCATGATCTGACATTCGCTGTGATACCTTACATGTGTGGGACGATCGCTGTTTGCATGCGGGACCGACGTGTGTATTTGCCTTTAATATTTTTTTATTTTTTACACTGTCGCTTTCATTTTTTGTTTCTCATCACTTTTATTGCTGTCTCAAGGAATATAAACATCATTTGTGACAGCAATAGGCATGTGACAGGTACTCTTTATGGGTATATAGGACCCCAAATCTCCCCTCTGCCCTTAAGAGCATTTAAAACACCACGATCAGTGTTTTAGAATGCTTTTGATTTTTTAAAAATGGCGCCATTGACATCCGGGTAAACCAGAAGTGATGTCAGGTCATCGCTTCTGGGTTACCATAGTGGAGAGCCAATCAAAGCCGATCCTGGCATTGTTGGGCTTTTCGACCAGCCAGCAGACACGTCGGCTGGTCGCTTGGGTCTCCCAGTGGGAGCCCGAGCAAGCCGCAGAAGGTGGCGGGGGGGGACACTCTGCTTGTAAAAGCAATCAAGCAGCTAGTTAGCCACTAGGATTGCTTTTACAAGAGAATCCAGCTCTGAAAAACAGTACTGGAATGATTCCTGCAGCTGCAGCATATAACCACCCGAAATCCAGGTTTCATATCCACTTCCTGGTCCAGAAGCCAATATGAAACCTATATAAGGGCTCTTTCACATGAATGGATGGTTCGGGTCCACCTGTCAGCTTTTCAGGCGGACCCGAACGGACACTCCATTGTTCTCTATGGAGCGACGGATGTCAGAGGTGACATGTCCGCTGATACCCGATCCGCTCCGATCCGCCAAAAACAGACGGATGGAAACCCTATTTTCCATCCACCTGGTGGATCGGATCGGATGAACACGGACAGACGGTCTGTGTTCATCTGATCCTCCATAGAGGAGAATGGAGCTGTGACAGGGCAGTCTCTGCCCGCCAGGCTCAGCGGGGATAAACGGATGGATCCCCGTTGAGCAGTGGAGCACGTCAAAACTGGCTCTGCTCGTGGGAAAGGGGCCTAAGGCTGACCATAGATGCCTCATATTTTTTTTTTTCATCAGCCAAAAAAAACGTACCACACATGTGAGGTGGATGGAGGAATCCTCTCCGCTGTACCATTGTATTCTGACAGGGAGGACTCCCCCACTGTCAGAATGTCCTGATCAGTGCCTGCAGCCAGCTGATCGAAAAAAAAGTTTCTGTCTCCCATTTGACAAAAGACGATCGTTACAGCAGGAATGGTCATAAATGGATAAAATTTCATCTGGTCCCTGGTGAAAGGGCTCAATATTGATTAATCTGTGGGCAGCTTTAGAATGTCCAATGTTCCTTGTTTTAAAGTATTTGAATTAGCGTTATTATGTGCATTGCTATTGGTCAGCAAAGCTGTGGCCACTTCCTGATGAACCGAGTACTGTCTGTGATATTTTTTTAAAATTTCCTCTAATATTTACATTTTCAGGACAAGCTTTCAAGGGTGTTCCATTCTTCTCAGTCCAAGAAGTACTCAACTGTCAATGAACCAGCCGAAATACACTCAGTAAGTGGCCCTGTCAGCTGCCTCCTGCACAACATCCCTCGATCGAAAAATCAAAGGAGCCAGGTGGAAAACTGGCATCCAAAACTGTGCCTGCATCCAATCAGAGGCAGGCACTGTTTGCGCACTTTGACAGCTGGTGGGACAAGCTGTCAAAATATACAGCCGCAGCGGAAGATTAGTCCATCCGTGCTGTGTAGCATGGATGGAGAAATCTGTTATGAAATGTATGTGTGTATGGCCAGCATAAGGCTTCCCCATCATATTTAGTGATCAGTGGCCAGGTGAGGTAGTGGTGATTTGTGGCATTTGGCATGGCATGTGCCAAAGTGGCATTTGATTAAAGGATATGTAAAGGTTTGGTTTAAAAAAAAAAAAAGTTATGCTTACCTCCTCCGTACACCGGTTTTGCAGAGTGGCCCCGATCCTCCTCTTCTGGGGTCCCTCAGCGGCGCTCCTGGCTCCTCCTCTTCTCAAGTGCCCTGTTGGAGAGCCGCTCTCCCTCTGGGCACTGGTGCGGGCGTGCTCCCGTGGTCCTGCTGCTGCGTCCATTGACACAGACAGCAAAACTCGACTCCGGCTCCCGCATCATTTGATTTGATTGACAGCAGCAGAAACCAATGGCTGCGCTGCTATCAATCTATCCAATGAGGACCCGAGACACCGGCTGGAGCTCGTATACTCGTCCCCGTCGCTGGAGCGACCGGGTTCAGGTAAATAAAAGGGGGGCTGGTGCACTGGTTTAGAATGCATTAAGGTGAAAAACCGCGAGGGTTTAAAACCCCTTTAATTAAAAGAGAAGTATGGGATTATTTTTATCTTCACAATCATACTTACCTAGGTGGATGCTGCATCTGTCCCCCACCAGCTCTAACACTGAGAACCAAGCGTTCAAACATTGCCAATCGCTTGGTTCTCTGGACTCCCTGAGCAGAGAGCTGGTGACTGTCAGTCACCACTCTCTGCTCTGCCCCCCACGCTCACTGGAGCTCGGGACTGTGGAGGGGGCGGGATCGTCCAGCTCAGGCTCTCAGCAGCTCGTTGGTGCCGGTCCAAGCATGTGGGTGTATCCCGACTTCATTGTCGTGATCTTGCCCGATCCTGGACCGGCTCTGTGACGTAAGTCAACAGCGGGCTTCAGCTGAAAATGGGTCACAGGAGTGCAGAACGAACTGTACTCTTGTGATCCACAGAAGGAGTACAGCCAAAAGAGCTTTGTCTGTGCTTCTCCTTTAAAGTTTATGTCCAGCCAAACTATGTAACTGAAGGTCAAAGAGGTTCTAAAGCCTTAAGGTTTTTTTACCTTAATTCCTTCTAAAACCTTCAGTGCCGGAGGACCCCCCCCCATACTTACCTGAGGCCATTCTCGATCCAGCAATGTGCATGAGAGCAGCAGCTCTCTCCCTCCTCCCAGGACAGAGAAGCAGCAGCGGAAGCCATTTGGTCCTGCTGCTGTCAATCAAATCAAATCCTGTAATAAGACAGGGCAACTCGGGAGCAAGCCTGCACTAGTGCCCCCATAAAAAGTGGCTTTCCATGGGGCACTCCCCGAAGAGGAGGCGTGCCGATGGGGGACCCCAGAAGAAGGGGATTGGGGTATGACATGTTTATTATTTTAATAAAGTCAAGCACATCCTACAATATATAGAAAATTATTCAACGCTTTATTTATAAATCACACACTATTAAAAGCTCTACAATGTCAAAAATATTGCAAGTTACCAGAAGGAATACATATTTCTGCCTGTGTTAGGTTCCCTTTAGACTTGCAGTACTGCTTACCGCACTCTGAAAAGTGATGCGCAGTGATTTGCTTTATAAAGGGCAGTATAATAGCAGCTGCACTTCTACCTCCTAAATGCCTGTTTTTTGTTGTGTTTTTTTTTTTATTTACTTTTATTTTTAAATTGCCATATGGCAATTTTACATTGTGGGACTGCGCCACAACTGCGACTGGGGGGTTGCAATGCGACCCAATTAAACTTGATGGACAAGTTTGACAGGGGGTGCCACCAAAAGCTGGCTGAAAGTGATTGACGTTACCACCAAATTGCCATGTGTATATCTAGCATAAATCTGCTGTCTGCTGATGAGGGAAGATTACTGATTGGTTGCCAGGATTACCCCACATGACTTAAAGCAGAACTTTACCCATAACAACTTGATAAAATATAATGTTCTTTAGCAAGGAACATACATTCCACATTAATGGTTACGCTACCAAAATGAGTGTGTGCTATAAATTTTCTTCAGCATTGCGCTTGTCTCTTCTTGCTGAAAGCTGCCATTTTTCTGAAGCCCAGAGCCCCTAAACAGCAGTAAATCTTTAAGCTGTCCACAGATCATTCTTATCATTTTCGGCATTGTGACGAAAAATGAAGAGAAACTGAGCATGTGCAGAGCAGGGGGAAACAGTGTATTACTGGATTTTAAACAGTATTGTTTTTAATGTTTTACATACAGTAGCTATGCCAGCAAAAGGGGTCAGCCTGAAGGGATCTAGCAGGACTTCATTTTCTGACTAAAAATCGACTTTAATAACTACGTCTGTGTGCTTCTTACAGAATGTAGATGACACCATTACCCACATTCCAGTGACATCCACATCATCTGTCCAGCGGAAACCAATATTCAAAGTCCCGCACACAAATCTACTTACTAATGGTACATCAGCTGTGACTTCAGCAAGGTGAGTACAGTCAGCCCATACAACTGGGTTCACTTCATAAAGAGCGGGGTCATCCACCAGGCAACCTAGGTAGGAGCCCAAACCGTGGTGGAAGTCATCTACTATCTTCTTGCTAAACACCAGCAGGAAGCACAACTGGTCAAACTTTGCACCTGCCTGTCACATCGCAAGGCATGTAGAGCCTGATATGGCCCGGAAGGGTGGAGGGGAACCATTCTACCTTTCTTTGCTTCATACACTATATTACCAAAAGTATTGGGACGCTTGCCTTTACACGCACATGAACTTTAATGGCATCCCAGTCTTAGTCTGTAGGGTTCAATATTGAGTTGGCCCACCCTTTGCAGCTATAACAGCTTCAACTCTTCTGGGAAAGCTGTCCACAAGGTTTAGGAGATTGTCTATGGGAATGTTTGACCATTCTTCCAGAAGCGTATTTGTGAGGTCAGATACTGATGTTGGATGAGAAGGTCTGGCTCGCAGTCTCTGCTCTAATTCATCCCAAAGGTGTTATATCGGGTTGAGGTCAGGACTCTGTGCAGGCCAGTCCAGTTCCTCCACCCCAGACTCACTCATCCGTATCTTTATCGACCTTGCTTTGTGCACTGTTCCAAATCATTTGGTGGAGGGGGGGTTATGGTGTGGGGTTGTTTTTCAGGGGTTGAGCTTGGCCCCTTAGTTCCAGTGTAGGGAACTCTTAAGGCGTCAGCATACCAAGACATTTTGGACAATTTCATGCTCCCAACTTTGTGGGAACAGTTTGGGACTGTCCCCTTCCTATTGCAACATGACTGTGCACCAGTGCACAAAGCAGGGTCCATAAAGACATGGATGAGCGAGTTTGGGGTGGATGAACTTGACTGGCCTGCACGGAACTGACCTCCACCTGATAGAACACCTTTGGGATGAATTAGAGTGGAGACTGTAAGCCAGGCCTTCTCGTCCAACATCATTGCCTGACCTCACAAATGCGCTTCTGGAAGAATGGTCAAACATTCCCATAGACACTCCTAAACCTTGTAGACAGCCTTCCCAGAAGAGTTGAAGCTGTTATAGCTGCAAAAGGGCAGGCCAACGCTATATATACCTTGATCCATTTATTTAGTGTCAACAATTTATACAGCACTTTAAATGCTGTACATTCGCATCAGTCTCTACCCTAAAGTAGCTTACAAACTAAGATCCCTCTCTCACATGCATGCATACACATACTAGGATCAATTTGAGAGGAAACCAGAGTACCCAGAGCAAACCCACACAAGCACAGGGAGAACATGCAAACTCCATGTAGATGGTTTCCAGACCAGGATTCAAGTCTAGGACTTCAGTGCTGCAAGGCAGAAAAGCTAACCGCTAAGAAACTTGTTTTTCCACTGCTGTCCACCAGAGGATGCTACTGCACTGTAATAGTTCTCTGCAATAATGGACACACACTCACATTACATCAGGGGCGCCCAACCTTTTGAAGAGCGAGGGCCACTTTAGCGACTTTGTAACCAGTCGTGGGCCACAATAAGCGGGCAGATGACAGGTCTGTGTCCACTCTGCTTATGCAGAGCAGACACGGACACAGCCTGCTCTACTCTATGGGCCCTCCAATCCGATCCGCCCAGACAGAAGGGGACGGATCCCCCTTTTTTTTTAAGCAGATTGGATTGGAGATAGGCGGGTGTAAAAGGACACTAGTCTGTTTACATCTGCTGCTCTATAGAGGTGAATGGAGGGTCTGCCCGAAAAACAGACAGGCGGACCCGATCGTGTGAAGGGGGCCTAAGGCTGCTTTTGCACTGCGGTAACTGCACCTCAAATGACCTCAGTCATCACTTTTTCCTCAGGATTTGTGCAGGTATCGCTGGCTGCTGCTGTCCTTAGGGTAGGTGTGGCTGGCGGCCGCTGCTGGCTGTCCTCCGGGGCTGGTACCGCTGGTGGTGTCTGCTGGTGGGTACTGCTGGCTGGTACTGCTGTGGGTCCTGCTGGGGGGTACTGCTGCAGGTCCTGCTGGTGGGTACTGCTGCAGGTCCTGCTGGTGGGTACTGCTGGCTCTTACTGCTGATGGGTCCTGCTGGCGGGTATGCTTGGTGGATGGTACGGCTGGTGGGTATCCCTGGTGGGTGGTACGGCTGGTGGGTATCCCTGGTGGAAGGTACGGCTGGTGGGTATTCCTAGTGGGTACTGCTAGCACTGCTGATGGGTATCCCTGGTGGGTACTGCTGGCACTGCTGATGGGTACTGCTGGCAGGTATCCCTGGTAGATACTGCTGGCACTGTTGGTGGGTATCCCTGGTGGGTACTGTTGGTGGGTATCCCTGGTGAGTACTGCTGGCACTGTTGGTGGGTATCCCTGGTGGGTACTGCTGGCACTGTTGGTGGGTATCCCTGGTGGGTACTGCTGGCACTGTTGGTGGGTACTGCGGGCACTGTTGTTGGGTATCCCTAGTGGGTACTGCTGTCCCAGATCGTGGGTTCCTCAATGAGCATCGGTGTGACAGGAGTGCTGGAGGAAGCATGTGGCTGCAGTAGAGAGCAGAGCTGATGCTTCCTGTATCGCTCTTGTCGTAGGCCGTGTACATTTGGTTCATGCCGCCTGTGACAGGAGCCAGCGCTATACAGGAAGCATCAGCTCTGCTTCCTCTATTGCCGGCTCCATCTTCACACTGATGCTCGGGGATGGCGGGTCGGAAACCCACGATCTGGGCTTACTGACCTGCCATCCCAAAGCAGGAGATGGCAGGCCACATCAAAGGGCTCCACGGGCCGCATGTGGTCGGCAGGCCAGCGGTTGGGCACCCCTGCATTACATGCACACTGAACTGCCTATGTGTGGTAGTTACAGTACATCATCCCCTTATTATTTTTATCAAGAAGCCCGCACATAAACTTTAGGCTGGGTGCACACGCTAGTGTGAATTGGATGTGGATTTCTCCGCATTCCAATTCGCATGACAAGAGATTGCGACCGACTCTCTGAAGACCCGGTTCACAAATCTGAAATGGAGAACAGGGACGAACCAGACCCCCTTGCTGCGAGCCGCATCCTTATTATGTGTGAACCCAGCCTCAAAGTTGAACTCCAGGCAGATTTAAAAAAGCAACAATGCAGGTATTGTATGTATGTAATTTGTCTTAAGCTTGGTACACACTGCTAGTTTTTTCATTCAACCCAGCGGGCTGAACAAAATAAAGAAAAACTGACATCACTGTGACAACACAAGTGATGTTGATGTGCCAATATTCCCTGCAGTGCCTTTGTCTTCTGACAGGGGACTCCTCCCCCACTAGAACAGACTGATCTGCGCCCGCAGCCATTGTCTGCAAGCATTGATCAGATGTTGGTTTTCCAGTATGCCCATTCAAAAAAAAAGCTGGTCATAAGACAGCTGCACACACTGAATGTCAGATTGTTCTTGCTGATCCAGATGATTTTCAGCCCGTGTGCACCTAGCATTAGTATCAGCTTTCTGCAATCCCCTGTACAGGAGGAGAGAGAAGAATGAGCAGACAAGGAGAGCCAATCAAATGTAGTGCATGCAAATGGGCTGATCGTGAACTTTCTGACAGTAGGAGAGAGAAGAGTGAGCAGATTGGAAGAGGGAAGGGCAGCACTAGGATCCAGTCAGGAATGTTTCATGCAGATGTGTTGACAAGGGACAATGCTAACAGAAGAGAGAGAAGAGTGACCAGAGGGGAGAAACTGTGCCTTCACTCTTCTCTCACACACCTTTTTAGGCCCCATTCACATCTAAGCGTTTTGTAGCTTAAAGCCTGAGGGCACAAAATGCTGGAGGGGAAAAAAATCAATTATTCTCTATGGAGATAGTTCATATCTCCACTCCAAAATGCCTGAAGCCAAACGCCTGAAGCTCAAAAAAGTTCTGGAGGTATTTCTGTATCTTGGTTTGGGCGTTTTTCTACTTTTTACATTGGTGACCTTTTGACCTGTACAAAATTGCAGTAAAATACGCGTGTCTTCCTGCCCGAAAACGCTACGCCCAGGTGTGAATCCAGCCTAAGAGGTGATCTACAGTAGCTATATTGCTTAAAGGGTTAGTTCTCCTTTTCAGAGAAAAGTGAAAAATGAAAAGGTAATCTAGCGCCGAATACCTTGCGGTCGCCGCTGTACTTACCATTATATATACAGTTATTCGCTGTCAGTGCCCATGCAGCCAGTGCAGCAGTCCTATTTATAGTCTCCACTCTTCTACCCCTTCTCTCTGCTGTGCTTCCAGAATGAATCAGAACAATTCTAATTAGTCAGCTCCAGCACAGAGCATCGCGCTGATCCATCCCGGAAGTGCTGCAGAAGGAAGAGGGGAAAGGAGCAGGGATTTCATATAGCAACACTACACCGCCTGCTGGGCACTGACAGCTCATCACCCACAGAGGCAAGTACAGCAGGGACTGGGGAGGTGGGGAGGATGTATGGTGTTAGTTGCCATTTTCATTTTTCTCTTACGTTCACTGACAGACGCAGCCCTTCTTTTGACAAGTGGTTATGTGCACATCCTACCAGGAGTAGACCTAGGCAAATAGAAAGAAAGCAAGCTGACCCCTCCCAGGGGGCCGTCCTCTCTCTCACATATAACCCCCCTGCTGTGCATACCATATCAGTTTTATTATGCCTAGTGCAAGGAGTTAGACCTGGTTCCCTTATGGGACCTGCGGTTTCATTTTTGTGCTACCGCTTTTTTGTTTTTTCCAAGCTTTCTGATGAAGACTGCTATTAAGAAGCCGGCTGGGGCATAGAGGATATCCAGAATCCTGTACTTTCTCCAGCGCGGCCGACTGATGCGAGCTAACCCTAGCCGTGACAGGGTCCGCCGCATTGTGCCCGTTCCATGCGGGTGGCCAGTGGGTGACTCCCACTTGCGCCCAGTGACCGGACCTTGTTCCCGTCCAGGGGCCTGTGGCCTGCAGCATCCCTCTCCGGCAGGGGTGGAAGGTCTGCAACCGGGTGGCTAGCCGCTACGCCCGTCGGACTGGTGAGTGACCCCCTCTCCCCCCCTAGGGGCGCGGAGGGGGGGTGGGCTGGGCGCTTGTGGCGGTTTGGGCCGGCCGGTGGAGGGCCTCTGTTCTAGGGCAGGTTTTCCTGGGTGTTTTCGCCCCCTCCTACACCCCTTCCCCCCCCCCCTACACTGCACCCCGTGCTTATAAGCCGCCATTTTGCGGTGGATCGTCGCCATTTTGTTGGGGATTTTGGCCTCTAGTGTCGAGCATATTGTGCATACGTTTGCGGGTCTGCCAGGCCACCCAGGTCTCCTAGGGCCTACCCTTATGATCAATTTTTTGACCATTAGGTCTATAGGGAATGGCAGTGTCCGCAGAATTCCTTTGCCCTGCCCAAACGCTTCGCTATACGCTACCCGTTTGAGGATAGCTTTGTGAAGAAGTGGGCATCCGCCGCAGTGGACCCTCTGGTGGCTCGCCTGAATAAGGCAACAACCATTCCCTTGGAGGGGTCCCCCTCCTTTAAGGATCCGACCGATAGGCGGACAGAGGCTGTGTCTAAGGCACTTTTCTTGCTCGCGGGATCAGCCATGAGACCGGCTCTGGCGTCAGCTATGGCAGCGCAATCTCTTACCGAGTGTGTGGATGAGTTGCAAACTGACTTGAACGGCGGAAGGCTGCTTGAGGCGTCGCAGCAAGCAGACCATCTGATAGAGGGTCTTCGGTACCTGTGTGACGCAGCTCTGGACCTGCTTCCCATGTTGTCCAAGATGTCTGTTTTCGCAGTCATTATCAGACGGGTGCTGTGGTTACGATCTTGGTCGGGTGACCATGCGTCTAAGAAGGGTCTCACGGATCTCCCTTTTCAGGGCGGTTGGCTATTTGGGGCGCAGTTGGATGAAATCATTAAGGATCTCACTGGGGGGTAGAGTACTTTTCTCCTGGAGCCCAGGCGGCGGGAGTTCCGCCGTAAGCAGGGTCCTGCTCCTTCGGGTCAGAAGAGGTTTTTTCGTGTGCAGCGGGCAAGGGTTCGAGGCCCGGTAAGGCTACCTCGGGGCCCGGTAAACGACCCTGGCAGCGCCAGAGCGAAAAGACAGAGGATAAGTCCTCCTCCGCATGATGGGCTGCCCCCACCCGACTCGCGGGTGGGGGACCGACTTCTGGGGTTCGCAGACAGGTGGACTGCCTGCATTTCCGACCGGTGGGTGCAGGAAGTGGTGTCCTCCGGGTACAAGATATAGTTCAGCACTCTACCCCCAGACAGGTTCTTCCCATCGAACTTGAGACTCCCTCAGGGGCATCGGGAGGCCCTCCTAAGGGTTGTTCAGACACTCTCTGACCAGGGGGTGATCGTGCCAGTACCTCCATTGGAAAGGTTCCACGGTTTCTATTCAAACCTATTTGTGGTCCCCAAAAAGGGGGGGGTCAGGCCAGTTCTGGACCTAAAGGCGCTAAACCACTTTGTGAAAGCGCGAAAATTCAGAATGGAATCTGTCCGTTCGGTTGTGGCCGCCCTGCACCAAGGGGACTTCATGGCATCTCTGGCACGCGTATGTCCACGTTCCCATTTGTCTCCGGCACCAGCGCTTCCTGCGCTTTGAGGTCTTCATTATCAATTCGTGGCACTTCCCTTCAGTCTGGCCTCGGCTCCGTGGGTGTTCAACAAGCTGGTGGCTCCGGTGCTGGCGCTGTTGAGGCAGAGGGGCATCGCGGTGGTAGCATACCTCGACGACCTACTCCTGAGAGCTCTAGAGGAGAACGTGTCTATCACCATGGCCTCATTTAGGGACTTCGGCTGGCTGATCAACCTGCAGAAGTCGTCGTTGACCCCGTCCTGTCGACTGGAATATCTGGGTCTGATTCTGGACACGGGGCAGGCGAAGGTATTCTTACCTCCGGCCAAGTTACTGACACTGCAAGCAGCGGTGCGTACCCTGCTGTCATGCCAGTGGTCCTCATTATGGTTCTGCATGTGGGTGTTAGGGCACATGGTCTCGGCCTTCGAGGCAATACCTTACGCCCAGAGTCACACTCGGCTCCTTCAGCGAGCGATTCTGTCACAGTGGGACAAGTCTCCGCTGTCCGTGGACCGGCTGATCAGATTGGATCATCAGACCAAGGGATCGTTGGCTTGGTGGCTTCGGGCCCCGGCCCTAAAGTTGGGGAAGTCCTTCCTTTCCCTGACTTGGTCGATAGTCACGTCGGACGCCAGCCTATCGGGCTGGGGAGGGGTCCTGGGGCAGCTGTCTGCTCAGGGCCGTTGGTCGGCACAGGAATCTCGCCTTCCGATCAATGTACTGGAGGGCTGAGGGCGATCAGGCTTTGCCTCTCCCACTGGACGGTAAGGCTGCGCGGCCTCCCGGTTCGGGTTCAGTCGGACAACGCCAGGGCGGTGGCGTACGTGAACCATCAGGGCGGAACAAGGAGCTCGGCAGCGGCTGCAGAAGCTCTAATTCTGAGATGGGCAGAACTGCACGTGCCAGCAATCTCCGCCATTTACATTCCGGGCGTAAAAAATTGGCAGGCGGACTTTCTCAGTCGCCAGACGCTGGATCAGGGGGAATGGTCCCTACATCCAGAGGTGTTCCGCCAGATTTGCCACAAGTGGGGCACGCCAGACTTGGACCTCTTGGCGTCCAGGTTCAATCACAAGGTGCAGACCTTCGTGTGCAGGACAAGGGACGCGTTGGCGGCCGCCACGGACGCGTTGGTAGCGCCGTGGGGTCGGTATCGGCTCCTGTACGCCTTCCCTCCCATCAAGCTTCTACCGCAGTTACTATGCAGGATAGAAGCGGAGGGGATTCCGACAGTCCTGGTGGCCCCGGATTGGCCTCTGCGTCCTTGGTACGCCGACGTGGTGCGAATGGTGGCAGATGTTCCCTGGCTTCTTCCACTGCTAGAAGATCTCCTGTCACAGGGACCCATTCTGCACCCTGCTTTACCCTCGCTGGCTTTGACGGCTTGGCTATTGAGTCCCAGGTGTTGAGGGATAGGGGTGTCGCTGACTCCGTGATCCCTACCATGCTTAAGGCGCGCAAGTGTACTTCGCGCAAGATTTATCATCGCACCTGGAAGGCCTATATTGCTTGGTGCGAGGTGGGGGGTTGGAACCCCCGCTCTTACGTGGTGTCCAGGGTCCTGACTTTTTTGCAGCAGGGCCTGGATAAAAAGTTGGCATTGAGTACCCTCAAGGGTCAGATTTCGGCTCTGGCGATTCTTTTTCAGCGGCCTTTGGCATCGCATTCTTTGATTCCTACATTTGTACAGGGTGTTCGCCATGTGGCTCCTCAGAGACGGTCGCCTTTGGCGCCGTGGGATTTTGAATTTGGTGCTTTCTGTTCTGCAGAAACCGCCATATGAGAAGATCAGGGATATTCCCTTACAATTGCTGTCACAGAAAGTGGCTTTCTTGGTGGCCATTACATCCGCTAGGTGGGTGTCTGAGTTGGCAGCATTGTCCTGCAAGTCTCCTTACCTAGTCCTTCACAAGGACAAGGCGCTCTTGCGTCCTTCGCCTTTGTTTCTACCGAAGGTGGTTTCTCCTTTTCACATTAATGAAGATATTGTCCTTCCTTCCTTATGTCCGCACCCGTCGCATCCCAAAGAATTTGAATTACATTCCATACATGTCGTGAGGGCTTTGCGGGCGTACTTGGAGACTACAGCTTCTTTTCGGAAGTCTGATGCGTTGTTTGTACTGACGGATGGTCCACGCAAGGGATTGACGGCCTCGTCGGCTACTGTTTCCCGTTGGATCAGGCAGACGGTGACCCATGTGTATACTGTTCGGGGCAAAGTCGGGGGGACTTTGCCCTGAACAGTATACGCATGGGTCACAGTTTTCCGGTCACGGCTCATTCCACCAGGGCAGTTAGCACATCCTGGGCTTTGAGACACCAGGCTTCGGTGTCGCAGGTGTGCAAGGTGGCTACTTGGGCCTCGGTTCACATGTTTACTAAGTTTTACAAAGTTGATATTTCAGCATCTGCGGATGCTGCCTTAGGCCGCAAAGTTTTGCAGGCGGCGGTGTAGGCGCGATTGGCGCCTCCTGAGAGGACTTTGTTGGGTACAGTTGTTATTGTTTACCCACCCCTCTTACCTGACACAGCTTTGGGACATCCCACTTGTCAAAAGAAGGGCTGCGTCTGTCAGTGAACGTAAGAGAAAAAGGGATTTTATTAAAACTTACCGTAAAATCCTTTTCTCTGAGTTCACTGACAGACACAGCACCCACCCCTCTGTGTTGCGTCTGTACGGCTTGTTACGAACTGATATGCTATGCACAGCAGGGGGGTTATATGTTAGAGAGAGGACGGCCCCCTGGGAGGGGTCAGCTTGCTTTCTTTCTATTTGCCTATGTCTACTCCTGGTAGGATGTGCATATAACCACTTGTCAAAAGAAGGGCTGCGTCTGTCAGTGAATTCAGAGAAAAGGATTTTACGGTAAGTTTTAATAAAATCCCTTTTTTTCTGCAAAGGTGACCGTAAAGAGCTCCAGTTCCCCCACCAAAAAAATTAAAAGGCAGCTACAGTATTTGTAGTACTTTTAATATTAGGACACTTACCTGTCAAGGGATCCTGCGATGTTGGCACCCCAGCCAATTTTTCAATCAGCTCTCGGGTGCTGCCACCGCCATTCCTTGTAAGGGAAACCTGCAGTGAAACCTACTGTGCATGCTCGCTGCACTTTGTGAATGGCCCGGTTGCGGGAGAAGGAGGGGGGGGGGAGAAGGAGGGGGGGGGGCGATATTAAAAACCACCCCCTTGACCTCGAGAAATGCCAGTGGAAACGTCTTTTTTTCCCTAAAATA
>BLSH010076402.1:648630-673101 GCA_018402905.1 Glandirana rugosa | reverse complement strand
TCCGAGTTCACTGACAGACGCAGCACCCACCCCTCTGGGCTCTGTTTTGGTACGGCTTGTGTACAAACTGGAGAGTCCTCTGTGAGGGGGGGTTTTATTGTAGGAAAGGAGGACGGCCCCCAGGGGAGGGGCCAGCTGAACTCTTTCCCTGCCTAGTTAACTCCTAGTAAGACGAACATAAAACCCCACAAAGTCAAGAAGAGGCTGCGTCTGTCAGTGAACTCGGAGAAAAGGATTTTACGGTAAGTTATAATAAAATCCCTTTGTTCCAGTAAATGTACAAATATGATTATAGGTAAAAGTAATATAATGCAAGACCTCACGATGATTATAATAAAAGTGAAGATCACCAAGACATCCATCCTCCTCTTTTAAAGGGTAACTCCACTTTTGTGGGGAAAAAAATAATACAGCGTATACAATTGCGACACAAGTCATATTGTAATTGAATGTTATTAAAAATCACCTTTCCTTTTCAATCTGCAGCTCTGTAATTCTCTGTAAAATGCAATGCAATATGGCTACCTGGTAGTGGCAGCTGGTGTTTTTTTTTTTGGGGGGGGGCGGCAAACATCCATTCTTCCCCCCCTCCCGCTCGGTCGGTTCAACTGAGTACCCCGCCCCCCCCCCCGGGGGTCTCGCGGACGGTCAGTCATCCAGCCCCGCACTTACCCCCATCTAGGTTGGGGGCAGGCAGCACTCCTACGGGCGATGGGTGGCATCTACTCCTCCTCTGCATCACGACGGCTTCTGCAGCGCATCTCCTCCCTCCTCCTCCCCCTCTTCCTATTCATCTAGTAGGATCGCCTGTCCCTTCAGCCAAAAAATAAAAAAACACGTACAAGCTATTGGGATCTGAGCACAGGTAGATCTTTTTTTCTGTTATATACAGGTCAGTGACAAGATCTGAACCTAGTTGCTCTCCCCCATCTTGTGTCTTTATGCCCCAGGTTGGCATGGTCTCCACCGTAGCATTTGCAGTGGCAAGGCAGTGTAGGGCTGGCCAGAAGAGGGATTACTTTGACAGAGTTGGTCAGCTTAAACATGTATTGCAATATATGTGAACTAAATATCCCTGTTTTACATTGCATAGTTTGCTAAGAAGGGTGTAGCAGTGTGCAGAGGGTCCGTTTGGTATTTGTAGTATCCCACTGATTTTCCCAATAGGAAATCACAGCTAAAGAGATGCAGGCCCAGCAGCTTTCCTTATTAGAGCCCTGCAGGTGTACAGCTGATTGATAATTATTAAACCACTCCCATTAAACTCACTTTCCCACATGGATACAGACAAGCACACAGGGATTTCAGTTAAAAACCTTGTAATGTACACAGATCACCCAGAGGGGAATGTTTTTTCTCAACAAAAGTGGAATTACGCTTTAAATTCATTTTTATGTACTTGCAATGCTTTGCTAGAATATTGAGTGGTCAGTTCCCTAGCACAGCTGCTTCCCTTCTCTATAAAGCTCTGTAAATTGCTGTACATGCTACTCTTGTATAACCCTGTGTGCACAAGGCCTTAGAGTTGGTCAATGGAATCTAAAATGATCCTCTGTGTTTCCTGAACAGACAACAAGAAAGAAGATGGGAAGATGCCTCATCCACTGTTCAGGGCCTCATCCTGGAGCTGTCCAATCTCAAGTGAGCAATCCCATTCTCGGTGCTTTCAAAGGGATACAATCATTGTTGTAAAGTAGAACTATAAGCAAAACTTTTTTTTTTCCATTTTGGATAGGAGTAAGAGAGGGTTATACCCCCTGTCAGTTTATTTTTCGCCATGTGTGTCCTGTTGCAGAGATTTCCCTTCACTTCCTGTCCCATAGCCAAACAGGAAGTGAGAGGAGATTCCTGTAAATCAAGGGAATTCCTTCGGGACCCCCAGGTCATTAGAATTAGTGTCCCCATTGGAAGATTTCCCCTCTATTAGTTTTCTGGGGACAACCCAAAATTTGGGTAATTTCTTTTACTTTCAATTTCAATGATAATAGTAAACTGTGGACCAATAGTGAGGGTGAATCTCCCTAACGAGGGCACAGACAGCATAAACATATCCTTTTTGCCTAAAGCATCCCACCTCCCTTCCCAAGATGAATACTTATATCCAGCCTGTGGCAGTTGAATCCCACAAAGTTTACTTCTTCTGTGTGAATCTTGTTTGCACCGGAGTATAAATTCCCATGGAGTCCACAAAGCTGGGGGAATGTAACTAAGATGCAGAATGGAGGTAGGAATACGTCTGGGCGGGGGGGGGGGATCATTTAGGTGGGGCAAAAAGTACACTTTATTAGTTGTACATTTTTAGAAGAGGCACAATCATGACAGCCTTCATATTTCTATGACGATAGGTGAATGTAAAAACAGTATAAGCCTCAGTTCACACTATGCACCACATGTGAATTGCACAGGAAGTGCGCCGCATTCACGTTCAATAAACTTATAAGTTAAAACCACGCACTTATGCACAAAGCAAAACCAAATCTGTGATTGAGCCTGGGTTCACAATACTGCGATCTCAGAGATCGCATGTGATTCGCACCCACACCACAGGTGCCAATCATATGCGATCTCTGAGCAATGTGAGTTCAGCCATACAGTTTTATGGCTGAACTCATGTTAGATTCGTACCAAAAAAGGTGCAGGAGCCTTTTTTCTCCCGCACTGGAATCGGATCGGATCGCATGAGTGTTCTCACCTATGCTATCTGATTCCTGTGTGAGTTCACAGTTCGCAAAGCAATCTATGAACAAATCTGGGGGTGTCATTAACTTTTTAATGACACCCGCAGCGGTTCGCAGAAGGAAGTGTGAACTGCCTGGGGGAAGAATGCGATGCGGAAACTGGCTCTGTAATCGCGCCGATTCCCGCATTGCACATATGTGAACCGGGGCTAAAGCAGCAAACACAAAAAGAAGATAATATTTCTCATATATATATACTTTCAGATAACCGCTTGCCTGCCGGGCACTCTCACCCCCTTCCTGCCCAGGCCAATTTTCAGCTTTCAGCGCTGTCACACTTTGAATGACAATTGCGCGGTCAGGCAGCACTGTACCCAAATTACATTTTTATAATTTATTTTATACACAAATAAAGCTTTTTAGTGGTATTTAATCACCGCTGGGTTTTTATTTTTTGCTAAGCGAACGAAAAATGACTAAAGTTTGAAAAAAAAAAACATTTTTCATAGTTTGTTATATAATTTTACAAACAGTTAATGTGTCTCCCTCACTGATGTGCACTGATGAGGCAGCACTAATAGGTGGCACTGATTGGCAGCACTGATGGGCACTGTTAGGCAGCACTGGTGGGAAACGTTGGGACTGCACCGCTAATCAGTGCCCTGATTATCAGTGTAGATGTCCCTTTTCACACAAACTGGTTATCAACTCTCCTCTCTTTGTGTTTACATCGTGATCAGCTGTCATTGGACACAGCAGACCACATGGTAAAGGGTGGCTGTGATTGGCCCTTTACCCGATCTGTGATCACCTGTCCTAAGGACGCAGCTATCACAGGGCGCACCGCTAACCGCGCCGTAGGGGGTGTGCAGGCAGCATGATCAAGGGAGGACATCAATGGATGCCCCCTCTCAGCATTGTAAGCCTGCGCTGTAGCCGTCTTTCGGCTATAGCGCAAGCAGGAACTGGTTAAAATGTGTTGCACTAAACATAAGCAAACATTATACGTGTTCACAGTGTATGAATACGTGTAAACATATATTATTATTATTTCTTACTATTATACAGGATTTATATAGCGCCAACAGTTTACGCAGTGCTGTACAACTTGAGGGTAGACAGTACAAATACAATACACTTAAATACAGTAGGAATCAGAGGGCCCTGCTCATTAGAGTTTACAATCTAAGAGGGAAGGTCAAGAGATACAAGAGGTAATAACTGTGGGGGGTGTGCTGATGGAGAAGATAAATGTACAGCTGTTAGGTGGGAGCCAGATAGGCTTCTCTGAAGAGATGGGTTTTCAGGGATCATCTGAAAGTGGACAAAGTAGGAGAAAGTCGGACAGATTAGGGTAGAGCATTCCAGAGGATGGGAGAGGCTCTGGAGAAGTCCTGGAGGCAAGCATGGGATGAGGTGACAAGGGAGCTAGAGAGCAGGAGGTCTTGGGAGGAGCGAAGAGATCGATCTGGTTGGTATTTTGAGACCAGGTTAGTGATGTAGCTGGGGGCAAGGTTGTGGATGGCTTTATAAGTTATTGTTAGTATCTTGAATTTAATACTTGGTTGAGTGGCAGTCAATGGAGGGATTGACATAGGGGCATAGCAGACGCCGAGCGGTTTTTAAGGTGGATGAGCCATAATAGACTGAAGTGGGGATGGGCTATTCAGAGGTAAGCCAGTGAGGAGGGAGTTGCAGTAGTCAAGGCGAGAGATGACCAGGACGAGTGGATTAGAAGCTTTGTGGTGTCATTGGTTAGGAAGGGGCATATCTTGGAAATGTTGCGGAGGTTGAGGCAGCAAATTTTGAATAGCGACTGGATGTGGGACCGAAAGGTTAATTCAGAATCCAGGGTTACACCTAGGACCTTGGCGTGGGAGGACAGTTTGATAGTTGAACCTTTGATTTTGACAGAAAAATCTGGGGAAGTGGCACGTGGGGGGAGGAAATATCATAAGCTTGGTTTTGGATAGGTTGAGTTTGAGGAAGTGATGTGACATCCAGGCTATGTCTGTTATTAAGTTGGTAATGCTTGAGGAGACAGATGGAGAGATCTGGGAGGGTTGAGAAATAGATTTGTGTGTCATCAGCGTAGAGATGATACTGAAAGCCATCGGAGGCAATCAACTGACCCAGGGAGGCGGTGTAGATTGAGAGAAGGAGAGGTCCAAGAACAGAATTTGGGGACACCGACAGAGAAAGGGAGAGGAGGGAGTAGAGTTGTAAGTGACACTGAAGGAGCAGTGGGATATGTAGGATGAGAACCAGCGAAGAGTACAGTCATGGAGACCAAAGGAGTGGAGTTTTTTGAGGAGGAGGGGGTGGTCCACTGTGTCGAAGGCAGCAGAGAGGTCCAGGAGTAGTAGTACAGAATATTGTCCGTAGGTTTTAGGTCATTAGTGAGTTTAAGGAGAGCAGTTTCCGTGGAGTGTTGAGGGCGAAATCCGGACTGAAGGGGATCAAGAAGTTTGTTCTCTCCTTTCAAGGAGTTTGGAGGAGAAGGGTTTGTGTTAGGAAAAAGGACTTGTGCCAGCAAACTGGCTGTTTTCGCGGTGGTGCGCGCGCCCGTGCACGTTCTCGCGCGTCCGTGCGTGCGCACGCGCCGAAGCAGCGCCAAATGCCGCTATTTAAGCCTGGAGATCCCTGCAGTGGGTGCCGCTCGTTCTAGCGTCCGAGACCTGTGAGCCACAGCTCCTGCCACCTGTTCCTGTGTTCGTCTGCTTCCTGTTTGACCCGGCTTGCCCTGACCTGTTGTTCGCTACCTGCACCGACCCCGGCTATCCACGACCATCCGCTTGTCTACTCCTCTGTACCTCTGCTGCCCGCCCGTTGAACGAACCTTTGCCTGGATTTGACTACCCGCCTGCCTGATCCTTTGTACCTTCCTGCCTACCTGTTGCCGACCCTGCCTGCACGACCACTCTTCTATCTGCACGTCTTCCTGGAACCTCACTACATCATCAGTGACCATCCTGCACTCTTGGCCCTCTGTCTACTCTACCAGGGTTCCTTTAATCGGGTGCGCAAGAGCGGTCGTTCCCTGCACAAGACAGACTCCACCGTCAGGTACGTAACAGAAACGAGCAGCCATGACTGAGTCTGCGCAGGGAACACGCTCGGCTATGGACGACTTATGCGCCCATCTGGCTGGCCTCACTCAGGCCGTCCAGAACCTTCAAGAGGGATACACCCGGTTAGAAGAACGGGTACAAGAACTGTCTACCGCCCCGACCTCCAGTTCCGCAGCTGCACGTACCATAGTGGCCCTACCTTCGGAGCCCAAGGTCCCACTGCCGGAAAAATTCTCCGGAGACCGGCGCAAGTTTCAGGTCTTCTGGAGTGCCTGTGACCTATATCTGGGTCTCCAGTCATGGACATTCTCACTTGAGAGCACCAAGATCGGATTTGTGATCCCTGTTGCAGGGCGAACCCCTGGTGCTGGAGTTCAGACACCGCATGGGGCAGCGCGGCACTCATGTTCCAGTTTCGCATGGGGCTGTCGGATTCCGTAAAAGATGAGCTGGCCCGAGTGGGAATTCCTAAGACCCTGGAGGAGCTGGTCACCTTGGCCATCTCCATAGACCGGCGCATCAGAGAGCGGCGCGCCGAGAGGTCCTCCGGACAACCGCGTCCCACTTGGATGCTCCCTCGGGTGCCCAGTGACCCGACTCCGCCGGCCTTCCGGCCAACTACCTCCTCCTCCTCTCCTCCAGACTCCTCTGAGCCCATGCAGCTTGGGGTGCTTCGACCATCACTCTCCAGCGAGGAAAGACAACGTCGGTTCCAGTTGAATCTTTGTCTCTATTGTGGAGAACCTGGTCACATGGTTCGGACATGCCCCACAAAGCGCGGTAAGTGCTTATCTACTGTATCTGATGTACCAAGTAACTCCCGTGCCCATGTCACCATCCTCTTTTCTCTGCAGCTTCTCGGAGGGATTATCACGGTGCCGGCAATCCTTGATTCCGACGCCTGCAGCTGTTTCGTTGATCTGGATTTTGCGGCACAACACCACATCCCCCTGCAACCCAAGGCTCACAAACTAGTGATCCGCCTGGCCGACGGATCACACATCAAATCCGGAACCGTTACGCACGAGACGGCCCCTCTGCTTTCCTGCACCCTGGATGGTCACAAGGAACATCTGCGACTTGATGCTATTGCTTCTCCACTTTGTCCTATCATCCTGGGACTGCCCTGGTTCCAGGCCCACAACCCCAGCATAGACTGGACCACTGGAACCGTCCGTTTCTTATCCCCCTATTGCCATCAGCATTGCCTGAGTCCTAAAGACGGGCCTGTCCCGGCACTCTTCAGCCTGGAGGCCGACACCGAACCAGATGTTCGGGCCCTTGTTCCACCGGCCTACCATGCATTCATAGATGTGTTCAGCAAGAAGGGAGCAGACAAACTTCTGCCGCACAGGCCCTACGATTGCCCCATCGAACTGCTGCCTGGGGCAGAGGTGCCTTTTGGGAGGATCTATCCTCATTCCGAACCCGAATTGGCAGCTCTTAAATCCTACCTTGAGGAGAACACCAAGAAGGGATTCATTAGGCCTTCTACATCCCGGCCGGAGCCGGCATCTTCTTCGTGGAGAAAAAAAGATCACTCACTCCGGCCGTGTATAGACTATAGGGAGCTCAACCGGGTAACCATTAAAAACCGGTACCCGCTACCCTTGGTTCCAGAACTTTTTCAAAGGCTGGGGTCAGCAGCTGTCTTTACTAAGCTCGACTTGCGGGGGGCATATAATCTTATCTGGATCAGGGAAGGAGATGAGTGGAAAACCGCATTCCCTACTCAGTTTGGGCATTACGAGTACTTGGTGATGTCCTTCGGCCTGTGTAATGCCCCCGCAACCTTTCAACACTTTGTCAACGATGTGTTCCGAGACTTCCTGGATCTCTTTGTTATAGTATATCTAGACGACATCCTGATCTTTTCCACTTTCTTGGAGGAACACCGCAGGCACGTCACAAAGATTCTTGGGCGTCTACGACAGCATGGTTTATACGCTAAAGCGGAAAAGTGTTCTTTTGAACAGCCCAATATGCATTTCTTGGGGCTGATCATCTCCACAACTGGCATCCATATGGATCCCCAGAAGGTTTCCACGATCCTGGAATGGCCTGCACCTACCGACCGAAAAGGGGTACAGAGATTTGTGGGCTTCGCGAATTTCTATAGAAAATTTATTAAAGGATTTTCTGCCATCGTGGAGCCCATCACTCGTCTAACGAAACAAAATACCCGATTCCAGTGGTCCCCTGAAGCTCAAGCTGCTTTTCAGGAACTCAAGTCCCTCTTCACATCAGCCCCCATTCTGAAGCACCCGGACCCAGCTTTACCTTACGTCCTGGAGGTGGACGCATCGGAAACTGCTGTGGGGGCTATCCTGTCCCAGCGCCAGGGTGTCAAGGCCCTGCTCTATCCGGTGGCTTTCTTTTCCAGGAAACTGACCGCACCAGAGCGGAATTACGACGTGGGAGACCTGGAGCTACTGGCCATTAAGTCAGCGCTAGAAGAGTGGCGCTATTTGCTGGAAGGAGCTTCTCACCCTATTCTGATCTTCACCGACCATAAAAACCTGGAATATCTCCGAACGGCAAAGAGACTAAGACCTAGGCAAGCCCGTTGGGCGCTATTCTTTTCCAGGTTTCATTTCCACCTGACATATCGTCCCGGATCCAAGAATAGTAAGCCTGACGCTCTCTCCCGGATGTTCACCGAGCCAGGCAATACTACTCCACCGGATACGATACTGCCTGCACGAAATTTCCTGCTAATGGATGAAGACTTTCTTTCCCAACTTCGTCGGGTCTTGGAAGACTCCGCTACCGACAGGGACACCCGATTGACCGTAAGGGATGGTTTATGGTGGCTTGGACGAAGAATGTTCATCCCGGCAAGTCTGCGTCTTAGAGTCCTGGGTCGTTGCCATGATCATAAACTGGCTGGACATCTTGGCACGCAAAAGACCGCGGAGCTCGTCTCACGGTCATTCTGGTGGCCCAACATTCTGGAGGACTGTAGGAAGTATGTTGGAGCCTGTCCCGTCTGTGCCAGAAGCAAAACTGATAGAGCTAAAGCCTGGGGTCTGTTGAACCCCCTTCCCATACCTGAACGCCCGTGGTCGCAACTAGCGATAGATTTTATCGTGGAGCTTCCCCCGTCAGAAGGTTTTACCACCATCTTTGTCATCGTAGACCGGATGACGAAGATGGCACATTTCATCCCTATGAAGGGGACCCCCTCAGCGGCCGAAACGGCCCGTACTTTCATAAAGGAAGTCGTCCGACTGCATGGAGTGCCCAGCAACATTGTGTCTGATCGGGGGGTCCAGTTTACGTCTAAATTTTGGAGAGCCCTTTGTGCTGGGCTAGAAATCGAACTTGCATTTTCATCAGCTTATCACCCACAGACGAAAGGACAAACAGAAAGGACAAACCAGACGCTGGAACAGTACTTACGGTGTTTCTCGTCCTTCTCTCAGGATGATTGGGTCGCACTGCTGCCTGTGGCCGAGTTTGCCTACAATAATTCTATCCACTCGGCCACCCAGCAGTCCCCATTTTGGGCCAATTATGGCTACCACCCCACATTCCTGCCCGACTTGAATCCGGAGTGTACCGTCCCTGCAGCACAGGATGTCACCAACTTCCTCCAGTCCAATTGCCGACTCCTTCGGGAGACCTTATCCAAGTCCCGGGAGGCTAGCAAGGAGGCCTATGACAAGAAGAGACTGGGGGAAATGGAACTTCAACCCGGTACCCACGTTTGGCTGTCAACAAAAAAACTTGAAGCTGGCATGCCCTTCAAAGAAATTGGGCCCGAGGTTCCTGGGGCCTTTTTCGGTGAAAAGACAGGTTAACCGGGTGGCATTCGAACTTGATCTCCCACCTTCCCTGAAGATTCACCCGGTTTTCCACGTCTCTCTACTAAAACCTGTGGTCCCTGACTCCTTCTCAGGCCGAAAAGTAGGACCACCAGGTCCCATCCTAGTCAACGGAGAGGAGGAGTTTGAGGTGGAAGCAATTTTAAAAAGTCGCCGAAGAGCTGGAGAGACCCAATATCTAATAAAATGGAAAGGGTTCGGCCCGGAAGAGAACTCATGGGAACCCGAAAGAAACATCCATGCCCCTGGACTGATCCGAGCCTTCAGAAGAAATCGGCAGGGGGATGACACCCGGCAAGGCATCCGGAGGTTGCCCCTTGGGGGGGTGGCAATGTTAGGAAAAAGGACTTGTGGCAGCAAACTGGCTGTTTTCGCGGTGGTGCGCGCGCCCGTGCGCACGCGCCGAAACTGCGCCAAATGGCGCTATTTAAGCCTGGAGATCCCTGCAGTGGGTGCTGCTCATTCTACAGCATCCGAGACCTGTGAGCCACAGCTCCCGCCACCTGTTCCTCTGTTCGTCTGCTTCTGTTTGACCCGGCTTGCCTTGACCTGTTGTTCGCTACCTGCACCGACCCCGGCTATCCACGACCATCCGCTTGTCTACTCCTCTGTACCTCTGCTGCCCGCCCGTTGAACGAACCTTTACCTGGACTTGACTACCCGCCTGCCTGATCCTTTGTACCTTCCTGCCTGCCTGTTGCCGACCCTGCCTGCACGACCACTCTTCTACCTGCAACCTTCCTTCCTGGAACCTCACTACATCATCAGTGACCATCCAGCCCTCGTGCCATCCCGCACTCTTGGCCCTCTGTCTACTCTACCAGGGGCCCTTGAATCGGGTGCGCAAGATCGGTCGTTCCCTGCACAAGACAGACTCCACCGTCAGGTACGTAACAGTTTGGGCAGATGCCAGAAGAGAGGGTAAGGTTGAAAATGTGAGTTAGAGAATGTAGAATCGAGTCGGAGGGTGAATGTAGCATTTGTGAGGGAGCAGGATCCAGTGAGCAGACGGTTAGATGGGTGTTCAATAAAAGTTTAGCAACCTTGCTAATAATACTAGCAGGGTTGAATATGGAAAGTAGTGATTGTATCTGTGGACATGGGGTGTTGAGTGGGGGTGGTTTGTGCACATAAGAGATTTCCTCACAAATGTTATCAATCTTAGTTTTAAAGTGATTGGCAATCTCCTGGGCGGTGATTGAATTAGAGGGTGGAGGCAGTGGAGGACAGAGTAGAGTGTTAAAGGTCAAGAAGAGTTGACAGGGACTGGATGATAATGTGTTACTGAGTGTGGTAAAGTAGGTCTGTTTGGCAGTTTGGAGGCAGGAATAGTATTTTAGGAGGGTAGATTTGTAATGTTTGAATTCTTTTTGGAGCTTAGTCTTATGCCACAGACGCTCAAGAGTGCGGCTACGTTTTTCTAAGACTTCTGCTGTTGTCTGTTTGCCAGTGTTGTAGCGGCGAGCTTGCCTAGGGAGGCTGACAGTAAGCTGTTGTAGACGAGTGTGGCTAGGTTGGGGCAGGATAGGGGTGAGATTATGTCAGAGGTGATCAGTAGTAGAGTAGAGAAGAGAAGGGTTGAGGTGGTGAAGGTTTCTACGGGTAACTGTTAGGCGGTTGGAGGGAGAGGAGGTGGAAGACAGCGAGAGAGTGAAACTAATAAGGTGGTGATCAGAGAGTGGGAGAGGATTGTTGGAAAGGTTGCAAAGAGTGCACAGATAAGAGAAGACCAGGTCTAGGGTGTTGCCGTTGGAGTGAGTGGAAGCCTGTATCCATTGCTTGAGGTTAGACTGAGAAGTTTAGAAGTAAGAGTAGAGATAGTGTTAACAGGGATGTTGAAGTCACCGAGAATGATTGAGGGGATTTCAGAAGAGAGAAAGTGGGGTAGCCAGGCAGAGAAGTCATCAAGGAAAGTTGATACATGACAGCAATTCTTAGAGAAATAGGTGAAAATAGACGGATGCAATGTGCTTCAAAAGAGGAGTGTCAGAGAGGGAAGAGCAGCGGCGGCTGCTGTATAAGGGGGCGCTTGGGCGCCGCTTCCCCGCCGCTGACAAGTAAAAAAAAAAAAAAGTCAGCCCGACCCCCCTACAGGAGGCGCCAGTATATTGACTTTTCTTTTTTCTTCTTTCTTTTTTTTTCGGCTCCTTGCTGTCTGCTGACAGCAAGTAGTGAGCCGAATGGTCAGTCATAAAAGTGAAAGCAAGTGCGCCGAAGAGTGACAGTGACTGACTGACATTGGATTCTGTGGGCGGGGGCGGGACTGTGGCGGACGTGTTGGCTGTGTGATTACTCACGCAGGCGCAGCACTCCGCCGGGTTTCATTCCCGACTCCCTCGCCGCTCACCATCCACTCCAGGCTCCAGCATGCTCTCCGCAAGCCGATCTCTTCACACACCAGCCTGCCTATCAGATGGGGTAAGTGCGGGACTTGTCCCGACTTCGGGGGGGGCACCTATCTGGTGACTGTATACCCTATCTGGGACCCTGTATACCCCTATCTGGTGACTGTATACCCTATCTGGGACCCTGTATACCCCTATCTGGTAACTGTATACCCTATCTGGGACTGTATACCCTATCTGGGACCCTGTATACCCTATCTGGGGCTCTGTATACCCTATCTTGGACCCTGTATACCCTATCTGGGGCTCTGTATACCCTATCTGGGACTCTGTATACCTCTATCTGGGACCCTGTATACCCCTATCTGGGACCCTGTATACCCCTATCTGGGACCCTGTATACCCTATCGGGGACCCTGTATACCCTATCTGTTGACTGTATACCCTGTCTGGGACCCTGTATACCCTATCTGGGGCTCTGTATACCCTATCTGGGACCCTGTATACCCTATCTGGGGCTCTGTATACCCTATCTGGGACCCTGTATACCCTATCTGGTGACTGTATACTGCTATCTGGGACTCTGTATACGGATATCTGGGGCTCTCTATAGTGCTATATGGTGACTGTATACTGCTATCTGGGGCTCTGTATACTGCTATCTGGGGCTCTGTATACTGCTATATGGTGACTCTGTATACTGGTATTTGGTGACTCTGTATACTGCTCTCTGGTGCTTTGTATACCCCTATCTGGTGATGCTGTATACCACTATCTGGTGATGCTGTATACCCTATCTGGTGATGCTGGGCTGTATACTCCTGCCACAAGTGGTGGAAACTATAAGGGGTGGGGCTTATGAGAATCAGGAGGGGTCAAAAGAAAGGGCAGGGTCTGGTCCCCCCATCCTAAAATTTCACCAGCCGCCACTGGGGAAGAGGGTGGAGTACCTGATAGGTGCTGCGTGGTGCAAGAAGGATTCCTACTCCACCCCCCTTCCATCCACTTGGTCTAGGGGAGTGCATCCAGAGAAGGCTACCATGGGAGAGGGGAGCAGGAGAAGTAGTGTCAGATTCATGAAGCCAGGTTTTCGGTAATGGCAAGGAGGTTGAAGGAATTTGTGATAAAGAGGTCGTGGAGGGCAGTGAGTTTGTTGCAGACACAGCGGGCATTCCAGAGGGCACAGGAGAAGGGGAGACTGGTATCAGGAAGAAGAGGAATAGAGACTAAGTTCTGTGGGTTGCGACTGCTGCCAGAGGGTGTTGGGAGATGGGAGCGTCGGACAAAGACAGGAGGCGCAGGGTTTGGGGATATATCACCAGAGGTTAGGAGAAGCAGGAGAGTGAGTGAGGTAATGTGGGAGTGTGATTT
This sequence comes from Glandirana rugosa, assembly GCA_018402905.1. Lineage (NCBI taxonomy): Eukaryota > Metazoa > Chordata > Amphibia > Anura > Ranidae > Glandirana > Glandirana rugosa. The sequence continues at coordinate 659,809 of BLSH010076402.1, read as the reverse complement.
AAATGGAGGGGCATGCCTCAGAGTCCTAGTGGTTCTTTCAGTATATGCATGTAGAATGAGCAAGAGTTGATGGGAGCAGTAATAGGGCGAGGACAGAAGGTGGGGTGATATATAAAAGCCGGGTGGTGGAGAAGAGGGGTGAGCATAAGAGGGTTTGAGGAGAGAGGACACAAGTGCCAGGAGTGGCATAGAGTGTATGTTATAGAGTGGAAGGAGAGCTGAGTAGAGAGACAGCGTCACCTGCATCCTGTAGGGTGTTTTCAGTGCAGTTTGCTATGTATATTCGCTTTGTGCAATCGCTGAAGTGCAGAGCTTGAAGTGCATATCACTTGTAGAAAGAATGACTTAGAGAAAGAAGCCCCTGCAGTGTGCTCCCCCAGCAATGTGCTGACCCCATAAGGGTGTTCAAATTTATACTGGAATAAGGGTGGGGGTGGAAGTGCGTTAATTAATCATGAGGAAATATAAGGATGCCTAACAATCAAGCGGACCTTTCACTTCTAAATTCAGACTACAAAGGGGCCATAAAGATAACATCAGCACATAACATTTAGGTAAGACACTACAGAGAAACAAAAACATTATAATAATGCACACAGGGCAACAGATGGGGGAGGACACATACCATAGCACAGATATACATAGAGTGTAAAGCAGAGTAATAATATATAAATTGTGAGATAACAGATAATAAATAAGTGAATAAAAAAAGTCCCATCCAGGGTGTGCTGACAAGTAAAAGATTGTTTATTCCTATTATAAAGTGCCACCACCAGACACCATCACCCAAAGTGATAATGGGGTACACGCTTACCAGCTTTCCATGAACACCATGATTCAAGAGTTGTCACAAAGCACTAGTATATCTTCCTTGAAAAACAAGGTTAACTTCCAAATATAAATATAAACAGGAACACTGTCAGTTGGATACACATAACCTGTAAAAAAGTGTAAGTGTAAAAAAACTTTTAGGCCTCATAGACATGGATGTTTTTTGATGCCGACGTTTTTTGGCGTTTTTTGCAGCTCTCCATGTTAGTCAATGGCCCCATAAAAACGCCAAAGTTTTTTAGCTGTAAAGGACGTCGACGTTAGTGAGCTGAAACTAGAACCCACAGCCAGCGCGTTCTGAGGCTGTAACGTTTTACCGTTTTTGACGCCAGTGCCGCAAAACGCTCACTAACGCCGTAATGACGTTAACCGGCGTTTTTGACGCCAACCTGTTTAGGTTGAAAAATAGCAGAGAATTTTTAAAAAAAAAAGAAAAGCCTATTGACGCCGACGCTCACTAACGCCGATGCAAAAGCCGAAAAAAAATGCAAATTTTTTCCTCGATGTCGGGCCCGACGTTTTGTTTATTTTTTAACATATGCCTGTGTGTACGGGGCCTTAAAAATGCTTTATTGTATAAAGAAATACATTTACACAAAAGTAAAAAACATGCCCATGTATAAATATTCACCAAACCGGCATAGACATCCACATTCTGGTACGTCAGCAAGAGGCTCCACTCAACAAGTTTCTTCATAAAAAGGCATCTTCCGGGACACTGTGAACACATATAATGTTTGCTTATGTTTAGCAAAACACATTTTAATTTGAGCCCGGGTTCACACTTGTGCGATCTCAGAGATCACATGTAATTCGCACCCACACCGCAGGTGCCGATCACATGCGATTTCTGAGTATGGCTGAACTCGCATTAGATTCGCACAAAAAAAAGGTACAGGGACCTTTTTTTTACCGCGTGGAATCGGAAGATGTTCTCACCCATGCAATGCAATTAATGTGCGAGTTCACAGTTCGCATTTCGATCCGTGAAAAAAAACTGGCGGTGTCATTAACTTTGTAATGACACCCGCAGCAGTTTGCAGAAGGATGTGCAAGCTGCCTGCGGGAAGAATGAGATGCGGGAACCGGCTCCCGCATTGCACATATATGAACCGGGGCTGAATTTATATTCCTGTTCAATTCACATGCAAATCAGTACAGTGCAATTTAAGCCCATTCATTTTGAATGGGCTCAAACCGCATCGCACCAAAGTCAAGCGTGCACCAATTTTGGAACCGCACTGCGTTTGCAACCTGCGCTTGGGGTGTCGTTAAAATAGTAATGACACCCGCTGCAGATCGCAAGGGCAGAGCAATCTGAATGCAGTGTGGGAAACGCACATGGTTTTCCACTTCGCATTAGTGTGAACCTAGGCTTAAACCCAAAACCATAAATGTTATACTTTGCAGTTTACCAATCATTAGATGTAATGGCTGCATTTGTTTTCTTTTGTAGGCTTTTTTTCCCTTGGTTTTCACCTGGTGACCTGGCCAGTAACACACCTCCTTTATTAAAGTGCCTCCATTCTGATGAAGGAGCACAGGGACACCTTTGGACAGCAGCATTGGTAATCTGGGTGGGGGGGGGGGAGTGTTAGATGGACTAAAAGATTTAGATACACTAACAAATTGAAGCCAAACTCAAGCTATAAATTTATCGGAAGTTACAGCAAATGTTTTCTTTTTAATTTGAGATAAAGATTTTAAATAAATAAATAAAAGATGATCACTGTAAGCACCCTGGTCAGTAGTGAAAGGTTTGGCTCAGCCATGTTGCTGATATATCTGCAGGGGAGCTTGCAACAGACTTACTGGCTGTTAATAAGGGAAAGAAAGCCTGAAAAAGAAAACAAATGCAGAATCACATTTAAGATTTGGTAAGCTGCAATATAATGTTTGTTTATGGGTTTAATACCGCTTTAACCACCTGAGTACCAGTAAGAATGCTCATTACAATACTATTTCTCCATTACCAGTAAGAATGCTCATTACAATACTATTTCTCCATTTTCAGCGCTGTGATAGTTTGACTGACAATTACCTTGCCATGCACGTTTTATGTCACTTTTTTAAAACAAAGCTTTCTTCAGTAGGGTAATAAATAAGAAATGTCCACTGCGTTTTTATTTTTTACTCTGTAGGAATAAAGGTGAAAAAGTAATTTCTCTTACATTCTGTTATAAAACATCTCAAATAAAAATGCCAGGACAGTGCAAAAAAACCCAAATTACCCTTTTTTTGGAAAGTAAACACCCAAAAATGTTAAAAAATTTTGCCACAGTTTTTTGGAAATGAAGAAACATTCTGGTATTGCGGTGGTTAAAACATGGAGCTTGGTATTGGTGCACTAGATACAGGGAGACATTACTGTACAGGTCATACACAGGAGGGAGGCGGGAGAGGAGGTAAAGGGGTTAAAGCGGAGCTCCACCCAAAAGGTGAAGCTCCACTTGTCTGCCTCCTCCCCCCTCTGGTGCCACGTTTGGCACCTTGTTGAGGGGGTACCTGTTTTTGACAGGTACCCACTTCCTGCTGAGTTCGACTCCGGTCCATTGAGAAAGTGCAGTGCGATTCACTGCAAGGCTTCACTGCCAGTTTCCCCTACCCAAGATGGCGGCGGCAGCCTCTGAGAGCTGATTCATGAGGCGGCTAGGGTGAGGACACTGCGGGATCCCTGGACAGGTAAGTGCCCTATAATAGTGAAAGTCAGCAGCTACAGTATTTGTAGCTGCGGACTTTTATTTTTTTGGTGGGGGGCTGGAGCTCTGCTTTAAAGTGGATGTAAACTTGATTCATGAAATTTGAGCTGAGCACATAGACATTGCTATCTCTCTTCAAAGCACTATGTAGCCTGATAACTCCTGACAAGTTCTCCCTCACATATGATAAAAGCAGCCAGAGTTTTGTGTTGGGGAGGGAGCTATAAATAGATTAGCACAGTGCTGAACTATACAACGAACAGAGCTGAGAGTCTCTACCTATGAGGAGAGGGGGTGTGTGCCTTTCCTCCAATCAGCTGTCTTGGCTGTATGCCCAGACTTCACTGCAATGTTAACCAGGAAGAGAAAATCTCCTAACATGGTCTGCACTTTCTAAACCGTATACTGTATAAAGATGAAGACAGCAGATATACATGTCATTCTTATACAGGGAGATTTGTTTAATCTCTGTGTATCATCTGAGGCTGTTCACATGTGAGGGTTTACATCTCCTTTAATCTACAGGACACATACACTGGTAGGATGGAGATGAGGGAGTTAATGTGCAGATGTGTAGAACTCGATGGAAGATGAAGGGGTTAAAATTCAGCCACTGCAGAGACAGGAGAGAGCTATGATGTACAGAGAAGGAGAGAGTTGAAAGGGTTCAAAACAATCCCACAAATGAATGAATACTCTGAATATCTGCCGCTGCCTGTGATCTTCTACCAATGAATGAACAATTCGTTCTTCCTTCCTCCTTTTCCTCTGTTGTAAGAGGAAGGGGAGGGATCTCCCATGTAAACACTAGTGTGTTTACATTTGTGATCGGTCCTCACATCAATCGCAAGGTACAGAGCCACTCAGATCAGCTCTGTACACTGTACCTGTGATTTGAGCCATGACAGCTTAGGTCAGAGCCATTCATGGGCACACTGTTCAGCCAAGGGTGTTTCCTGCACTGGTGTTTATAAATGTCAGTGCAAAAATTAACATCCACTCCTAGGGTAGGTAATTATTATTATTATTATACATGATTTATATAGCGCCAGCAGTTTGCTCAGTGCTTTACAAAAATGAAGGCAGACAGTACAGTTACATCACAATTTGGTACAAGAGGAATCAGAGTGCCCTGCTCGTTAGAGCTTACAATCTAATCTGGGAATCTGAGTATGTAGCATATAATATGTCTTTTTATTTTTTCCTAGTCGCCTCATTATGAGCACGTACCGGGACCTCCGTCTAAAGAGAGTGCGCTACCCCCCAGGCAGAGGTGCTGCACGAAAGAGACGTAGAGAAATGTAACTAATACCACGCGTCTGTTTTGTATTTATTGTTCAGCAGGTTTATAGGTTTGTATTTTATCCTAAAATTCATCCATGTTCATAGCTTTCTAAGGCATTTTGTATGCTGCTTTCCAATTTGTACCCTATTTTGACTGTTGATCTTTTGGATGCTTTTATCCATTTTGTTTTCCACCAGGCAGCCATCTTGTTTGCTGTTACAGTATACAGACTATTAGTTCTCTAGAGAGCATTTGGGAGGCATGAGGCACTGAGTGGTACACGCCTCCGCGAAGTTACTAGTTTTTATAGAATTACAAGGCTTCCTCGTGGTGAATAACAGGGCCGGGAACAAACATCTTGTTGACATTTGAGTCAGAATGACAGGTTCTCTTTTGTCTTTTTTACCGCAAAGAAAAAAAAAGTTTTGCTTCATGTTGCAGATTTTTTTTATTGCTGTCAATAAATCTTAATAAAATTTATTACGAATTAAAATGTATATTACTACCTTCTAGAGATCTGAATATGTATCCCATTGTGCAGCATGATGTGTACAGCAAATTCATTGAGGTACAAAATGCAAATGTGAAGACTTTAGACCACGTGTGTCAAACACAAGGCCCCGGGGCCAAATCTGGGCCCTCCAGGCCATTTCGTGTTGCCTTTGCATTGCTCCCTCAACTGCAGCACCCCCTTTGTCTCCACCCCCACCTTGTCTCAGCAGTCAGCAGCAGAGAGGAGGACAGAACTCCTTCACCAGGTCCTGTGCTTCTCCCTGAAGCCACAGAAAGGCTCGTCTTAACCCCCTCACTTTCTCAGCAGTCAGCAGCAGAGAAAAAGGGAAGAACTCTTTCTACAGATCTGGCGCCTATCTGTGCAGCAGAAGTACCCCCTAGTCTCCACCTCTCCTAATCTCAGCATTCAGCAGACTCTGGCAGCTGATTCCAGCCCTTCCCATGGTCCTCCTCCAGACCCTTCACTTTCTGCACCCCAGATTTGCAGTAGTACAAGGCTCTAATTGGCTTCAAAAAAGTGTGGGCACGGGTGCAGAGCACTGCACCCTGCGCCCACCCAGTTGTGTGATAATAGCAAATTAATATTCGTTATTTATTGTCTTCCTGCTTCTCCTCTCTGCCAATCAGAAGGCAGGACTTAAGACCTAATTGGCTGAGAGGAGAAGCGACCGTATTGGCCGGGAGCAGGGGTGGAGGCGCAGAGCAGGAGACTCAGGAGGGAAGCCACCGAAGGGGGAGGTTTGTTCGCCGATCGACCGAGCGAGAGGGGGTTACCGAAAGGTTTCCCCCCCCGGAAAATAGAGCAAAAGCCGCCATTGTTTGGGGTGCTCTTTGCATCTGATCTAAGGGGGGGGGGGTGCTCTGGACATCTAATCTTATTGTCTTCCTGCTTCTCCTCCCCGCCAATCAGGAAGCAGGACTTAAGACCTGATTGGCTGAGAGAAGAAGCGACCGTATTGGTCGGGAGCAGGGGTGGAGGCGCAGAGCAGGAGACTCAGGAGGGAAGCCACCGAAGCTGCCTGTGACCTGGATGGGAAAAGTGCGGGGCTGATGGGGGGAGGTTTGTTCGCTGATCGACCAAGCGAGGGGGGGTTTACCGAACGGGGGGAGGTGGGTGGCGTTTTTGCCGCCCCAAAAATAGAGCAACAGCCTCCACTGGTTGGGGGGCTCTTGGCATCTGATCTAAGGGGGGGGGGTGCTCTAGACATCTAATCCTACAGATAAAACCGGCCCTTTGAGGGCAACCATACTGCTGATATGGCCCGTGATGAAATTTAGTTTGACACCCCTGCTTTAGGCAATGCTGCCTGGGACATATATACAAATAAAGAGATCCAAACCCACATTGCTGCCTAAAAACTGTGTTTTTAGGCATACAGACATTTTTTCTACACTGATCTAAATGCAGATTGTTGTTTTCAATGTGCCAGTACACACAGGCACATAAACATTTGCTGCGTATAGATGAGTAAATGTACTGCGGACGGGTGGCTGCTGTAGGCAAAGCAACGTACCCATATGTCACTGCCTACTTCCGGGCACAGAACCCGCTATGATTACACTGCTGGGACATGCTGACTGGCTGTGTACAAACAACACAGAGCTCTATACAGAGAGAATGATTTCTAACTTAGAGATATTTTATTAAAGCAGCACACTGCACACACATTACACATAGTTAGGCACACATATATCCCCTTGACTACCCTAGATGTTAACCCCTTTCCTGCCATTGTCATTAGTACAGTGACATTGTATAGTATTATCACTGATCACTATATTGGTGTCACTGGTGATGTCAGTGTCAGTTGGTCAGTTCACCCCTAGTGTCAGTTAATGTCAGATTGCTTGTTGCGCTATCACAGTCCCATTATAAGTCGCCGCCATTACTAGTTTACAAAATAATTAAAAGTTACAATATATATATCATAGTTTGTGGAAAATGTTGCATTTCATTTGGAAATCAAGGTCCCAGAGTCAGGGGGAAGAGTGGAGAGGCACAGAATCCAAATTGCATGAGTTCCAGTAAGAAGTTTGCACAGGACATGATGATTTTGGGGAGCCATATCATCTGCTGGTTTTGGTCCTCTGTGTTTTATCAAGTCCAAAGTCAGTGCAGCCTTCTACCAGGAAATTCTAGAACACTTCATGCTTCCCTCTGCTGACCAGCTTTATGGAGATGCTGATTTCATTTTCCAGTAGGACTTGACATCTGCCCACACTGCTAAAACTACCCATACCCGGTTTAATGATCATGGTATCACTGTGCTTGATTGGCCAGCAAACACGCCTGGCCTAAACCCCATAGATACCATATTTTTCGCACCATAAGACGCACCTGACAATAAGAGGCACCTAGGTTTTAGAGGAATGAAAACAAGAAAATAAATATTCTGAACCAAATGGTGTACTAAAATATTTACCAGTGCAGCCATATACCAGATCCATGAAATACAGCATATACCAGATCCATGAAATACAGCATATACCAGATCCATGAAATAAAGCATATACCAGATCCATGAAATACAGCACATACCAGTCCTATGAAATGCAGCCATATACCAGTCCTATGAAATGCAGCACATACCAGAGTCCATAAAATACAGCCATACCTGTGTCCATGAAATGCAGCCTGACACTGAGCTGAGAGGGAGATTCATATCTCCCGCCACTGCCGCGCTGTGATGATGTCATCACACTGCGCCTAGTGGAGCTCCACTCTGCAGCCAGGTCCCATTCAGATAGAAGACAGAGCAGCTCCAGCCACCGCTGCCGCCGCAGTACTTCATTCGGCCACTGGGGCTGCTCTGTCTTCTCACTGAGTGAGATCATAGCAGCGCTCTATGGTGTCCGGGAGCCCGCAGTGTAATGCGGGCTCCTGGCGGCGACGAGGGGGGGAGGATTTTTTTCAGGTATTCGCACCATAAGACGCAGGGAGACTTTCCCTCGCTTTTTGGGGAGAAAAAAGTGCGTCTTATGGTGCGAAAATTACGGTAATCTGTGGGGTATTGTCAAAAGGAAGATGAGACACCAGACTCAACAATACAGATGAGCGGAAGGCCGCTTTCAAAGAAACCTGGGCTTCCATAACACCTCAGCAGTGCCACAGGCTGATTGCCTCCATGCCCCCCGGCATTGATGCAGTAATTCATGCAAAAGGAGCCCCAACCAAGTATTGAGTACATACTATATTGTATATGGACATACTTTTCAGTAAGCCAACATTTCTGTATTAATCCTTTTTTTAATGGTCTTATGTAATATTCCAATTTTCTGAAATACTTAATTTTGGGTTTTAACTAGCTGTAAGCCATAGTAATCAAAGTTAAAAGAAAGAAATGCTTGAAAGATGTGTAATGCATCTATATAAAATATGAGTTTCACTTTTTGAATCAAATTAATTAAATAAATTAACTTTTTATTATTTATCTCAGGTACTTATATAGCGCCATCAATTTACACAGCATTTTACATATACATTGTACATTCAGTACAGTCCCTACCCTCAAGGAGCTTACAATCTAAGGTCCCTAACTCATATTCATACACATACTAGAGCCAAATAAGACAGGATCCAATTATCCAAATTAGCAGCATGTCTTATGAGTGTGGGATGAACCGGAGTACCCAGAGGAAACGCACGCAAGGCACAGGGAGAACATGCAAACTCCAGGCAGGTAGTGTCATGGCTGGGATTTGATGATATTCTAATTTTATGAGATGCAGCTATATCAGTTTGTCTACTTGGGGCTCCGGATATGCGTCAAACTTCAATACCTCATTGTGAAAATGTTACAAAACTACAGAGTCCCGTTGAGCTTCACTACCAACACAATGAGGCTTGACCATTTACTCTGTGATTCCTCGATGATATCCAGTTCAAGCATTTTCTGAACTTCCTCCAACATTGCTTTACTGTGTGCCGCCAGAATGTGATAGAGTTCTGCTCAGACCTTTACATTAAGCTCTTTGATAAGGTCTTTCTCAATTACCCCGGTTAGGCCTGGCAGCCCTGAAAAAAAGAACTCTTTTGCCTGAGTTTGTGCCTTGGACAGGGTGGTGGCAACTGGAACTAGGTCCACCCCTACAGGGGTCTTTGATTTTACTTCAGCTAGGGCAGCTACCTTCTCTGGGGCTGTAACAGGTTCTTGTTATAGATGTGGTAAGGTTTTCGCTTCCCAGGTTGGTGTTTATTTTATCTAACAAACCTTTTCTACCACCTCAAATGGCCCTTGCCACATGGCCAAGAACTTTCTCTACTGTGGGTTTGAACATAGCCACCCGGTCCCCAGCCTGTAACTGTTTAAACTTGGTGGTCCATTTGTACATCCTTCTCTGTGCTTCTTATGCTTTCTGAAAATGCTCCTTTATCAGAGGCATCACTTTAGCAATTTACTTTCTCATTTACGTAATATGCTTATAGCGCTTACCAGGCCCGGACGGGGACGAAAAATAGGCCTGTATGTTTTAGACTGAGCAGCCAACTTTTCCAGGGACCGGGGGGTGTCGGTAGGCATTCGCGGGGGTGGCTGGTGATGGTCCTCCATACTGTAATGTGCAGGGGACACTGTGATATAAAAGGGACTGCACTGTAAAGGGGCACTGTAATGATTTAGATTTTAAAAGGACAAATTTTGCTGAAATGGGGAAATTTCTAAAAAAAATGAACTGAAAGCTTGGAGTAAAATGACAGGAGTAAGTAATCAGTGGGCACTATTAAAGTCTACCATCTTGGAGGCAACTAGGTTAAATGTCAGGCAAGTTAGTAAGAATAAACGGAAGAAAAAAACAATATGGTTCACCAAAGAGGTAAGTAGGCTAGTAAAGGGAAAAACATTGCTTATAGAAGATTCAAGGAAACAGGAGGTGCAGCTGACAGAGAGGAGTATAAAAATAGACAAAAGGAGGCCAAACACATTATCGGTGCTGCAAAAGCACAGAAAGAGGAGGAAATTGCTAAGTCTATTAAGGAAGGAGATAAAACCTTTTTTAGGTACATTAGTGATAGAAGGAAAAAATACAATGGGTTCACCAAAATGAAAAGTGGGCACAACACATAAGTTGAGGGAGATCAGGATGTAGCAAACCATTTAAACAATTACTTTTGTTCAGTCTTCTCAGAAACAGACTGCACTAATGATATCAAGTTAGGGAATCATATTGGTTCTACTAATGATGATTCATTTCTAGGATTTCTGGAGACAGAGGTAGCTGAGGAACTGGCTCGGTTAAGGCTTAATAAAGCAATGGGCCCTGATGGTATTCATCCCAGAGTTCTAAGAGAACTTTGCGATATAGTTACTAGGAAGAAAACTCTTCACTAAGGTAATGGAACTGAGGTTAACTACAATTTGAGTGACCGGACATTAACGGTCGAAGATGGAACGACGGGAAGAACACCTATCCATGTTATAATCGATAGGCGGTCAGTACCCCTTGAAGAGGACAATCTTCTCTAAATAAATTTTCTAAACAATTACCAGGTTGTTGATATAGCGTTTCAAGAGAATCTTGAGACCCTACTTATGGTAGTCCCGGGTAACGAAATAATTCGGAATTGGCTCGGTCAAGGAGTCGATGGAGACAGAGGTCTTTAGGATCTTTACTTAGTAGTAATCATCTTGGTTATACTAAGGGATTGAACTATAGTAATCACGTCAGACAAAGACTCTTCTGACTTGTTTTCATTAACAAATTTACCAAACGATGTAGGACTAGAGGGAGTTGAATACACAACACGGGTGAAAAGTAAAACCACTTGGGTAACATAAAAAAGGAAGATAGTGATTACATGGATTTTTTCCAAAATAGAGGAAGGAATTATCTGAATCGTTAAAGGAGGAGAAAG
>BLSH010076402.1:617211-647825 GCA_018402905.1 Glandirana rugosa | reverse complement strand
CACAGACCCCTTACATTAGAGTCTGCACAGACCCCTTACATCAGAGTCCGCACAGCCCCCTTACATCAGAGTCCACGCAAAGCCCCCCTACATCAGAGTCCGCACAGACCCCTTACATTAGAGTCTGCACAGACCCCTTACATCAGAGTCCGCACAGACCCCTTACATTAGAGTCTGCACAGACCCCTTACATCAGAGTCCGCGCAGCCCCCTTACATCAGAGTCCACGCAAAGCCCCCCCTACATCAGAGTCCGCACAGACCCCCCCTTACATCAGAGTTTGCACAGACCCCCCCTTACATCAGAGTCCACACAGACCCCCCTTACATCAGAGTCCACACAGACCCCCCTTAGAGTCTGCAGAATTTCCATTTACTGTAAGGGGGAGCTCTGTGGACTCTAATGTAAAGGGGAACCCTGATTTAAGGGGGATCTGATGTAAAGTGGTGTTGAGATCCCTGATTTAAGGGGGTAGTGTGGACTCTTCTGTAAAGGGGAACTCTGATGTAAGGAGGTCTCTGCTCACCAAAGCCCCCCTCTTACATCAGAGTCCACACAGCACCCCTTAAATTCGTTTTGTACACTGGGAGGCAGGAGAAAGGATGAGCTTACTCACCCCAGGAATGGAGGCTTAGGCACATGCTGTCTGCAGGTCTCCTCTTCTGATTTCAAACTTCACACCCACACATCCTCGGAGAGTGTGGGAGGGGCAGACACGGGGTAGAGGGGCGGGACGAGAAGCAGAGAGGAGGAGAGCGGATGATCGGAACTGTCAGCATCGGCTCTGCGGCTGAGCAGTGTGTGTGAGACACACAGCTCAGCCCGTTCAGCTGCTCGTAGTTCCACTGGAGGAGACAGGCACGACCGCATATCAGTAGGTGAGCGGCGGCCGTGGCCTGTGTTAACCCTGTCCAGGCCGCGGTCTGTGCTTACCTCCTGCTGTGCGGCCTGAATGTCAATAGGCCATGGAGCTGGTGGCCCCGGCCCACCGGGCAAATGCCCGGTCTGCCCTATGGCCAGTCCGCCCCTGGTGCTTACTCCCGGAGGAGCTGCTTGGTATGATGGGTTCTATGTCCCTTACCACGACTCCGAACTGCTTCAGCCCCTCTGACACACTTGGTTAGGCAAAGAGATCCTGTAAACACCTATGTGAGCTCAAGTATTAGCATACTACTTACAACTATATTAGTGTATAGGAAAAAGGCATCAGGCTTCATCATTGTAAATAAAGTATATTGTCACAAGGCAAAATAAATGGCAATGCACACATATCAATGACCAGGAAAACAAATTATTTGCATGCAGTAAGATAACTGATGTATGAACCAGGCTATAGCATAGCAGTTAGTTTAAATCACAGTGGTAATAAGCAAGATTAATCTGGTAACAGCAGCACTAGTAATGAGAGGTATAAGTAGTGAACCATATAAACAATGGACAGTATAAGCAGTAATGAACAGTCAAACAGTAACTCCTCTGCAATAAATGACCAACAGGTGTCTCAGATTGCACTCTGTGTATATCCCCCTCAGTGTAGCTATTAATATATCTATATGTGAGGCAGGTGTTCAGTATCTAGTGCTTAACCTGCAAACTGTAGCCGGCCAAATGGTGGGGCCCAATGTGTACGGTGGTGCATTTTGATTACTGTCCCTTAAAGGCTGCATGCAGTGATCCGTTTTTGGAGATACTAGGCAAATGGACAGTCTCCTCTCTTCCTGAACTGCTAAACAGTCAGCACAGTCACACAGCACAGCCGTATAAGTCAGCACAGCTACAACAAGTCACGAGTCCTGGCAACCAGTGAACCTTGTCCTGGACACTTGTCTGTTTCTGTTTTTCAGGAACCTGATCCTCAGTGACTAAGTCCTCAGCAATCTGGTCCTCAAAGGCTCAGTCCTAGCACTCTGGTCCTTAAAGGCTCAGTCCCTAGTGTAGGCACACACAGACACAGAGGCGTGCACGGCTTCAGTCTCCGTGCAGCAACCGAACATTTTGAAAATCACTAGCCTGGGAAACTCTCCTTGTCTCTCCTCCCCTTACTGGGTTTGCTGAGCATTGTAGTCTACAGTCTCATCTGCTCCCACTTGACAGTACTTGCCACAAACTACAGCTCCCATGATTCATCGCAGCTGTATCAGTCATCCTAGTCCTTTCTGTCTCGCCGGGTCCCCCTAGTGTGTGGACGTGAGACTGCATGGTAAGTAAGATAGATGTCAACAAGCAGAAGTCAACAACAGTGTCTGTGTAACTGAACACAGCCGCTGCTAGCATCTCTGCACCTGGCTACATGCTCTATCACTGTCTTATGTGGAGAAGATTTGCTTTCCCAGATTTTTTATACCAAGTCAAGCAGCTCCTGTGATCTTTGTCCGTACATCAACTCAAATGGAGAAAACCTGATAGATGCTTGAGGTACCTCTCTGATGCAAACATGAGACCTGGAAGTAAGCAGTCCTGCACGAGTGCCCCCAGAAAAAGTGCTTTTCTAAGGGGGCACTCGAGAAGAGGAGGAGCCAGGAGCACCGCTGGGGGACCCCAGTAGAAGAGGAGGTAAGTATAATATGTTTGTTATTTAAAAAAAAAAAACCTTTACAACCCCTTTAATGTGGGGCCCTGCATTTGAGTGGCACCAAATGCACCTCTTGACACTTCCATGTCTGGATGCGTAGAACTAGAGGAATCTTCCCCCTCATCCTCCTCAGATATAACCTGTAATAGGGAGGTTTCATTTACATACTCCACAACCATAACCTGCATAACAGGAGATCCCCCGTCACCTTAGGGATCACAGAAAAAACTTGTCCCTTAGGGTTACATCCCCGACTGCCTTAGGGGTCCCAAAGCCAGGTCACCAGCAGGTTAGTTCTGTCTTAGTCACAAGCAATCCACCACTCTTTTTCCTTATTCTGCTTCACACTCCAACTCCCAGATACCTGCTGGCTGTTTTGTAGACTCTCCTGCAGATGGATTAACCTTTCCAGGACCAAAGTCCCTACAATTATGGTTTGGAGGCTCTTTCCCACTCAAAGGCTCTCTGAGCCTCCGAATTCGGGGTCGCAAATGAGGACTTAACAAACCTGAATAAACTGTCCTTACCTCTCTAAATGGACTACGGTGGAACCCCTCAACCTGCATGAGTGAGAACCCCTGAATACTCAAAATTGCATTTAAGTTGTCCTCCTTAATGGGACCATAACCCTAAATAACGTTGACATGTATCCTAAGTCCAGGAGCTACCCCTGGCTTCCTGAACAGGGGTAAAACAACGGGTTTTTTTTTCCCTTCTCCCCATCAGCATATATTTACAGTGCCTTGAATAATTATTCATACCCCTTGAAATTTTCCACATTACAAATTCCAAATAAATATGTGAAAAGTGTGGTGTGCATTTGTATTCAGTCCCCTTTACTGTGATACCCCTAACTAAAATCTAGTGGAACCAATTGCCTTCAGAAGTCACCTAATTAGTAAATAGAGTCCAGCTGTGTGTAATTTAATCTTAGTATAAATACAGCTGTTCTGGGAAGCCCTCAGAGGTTTGTTAGAGAACCTTAGTGAACAAACAGCACCATGAAGGCCAAGGAACACACCAGACAGGTCAGAAATAAAGTTGTGGAGAAGATTAAAGCAGGGTTAGGTTATAAAAAATATCCCAAGCTTTGAACATCTCACAGAGCACTGTTCAGTCCATCATCTGAAAATGGAAAGAGTATGGCACAACTACAAACCTGTAAGGAACCATCTGGGGCCATTGGCATGCCTATGCGTGGGTGCATGTAGCGTGTGCGCGTTTGCACGCGTGTATGCACTGGCATTGGCGCCAAAATGGCCATTTAAGCTGACAGCACCCTTCAATCGGTGCTGTCCATTCTACAGCGTCCCTGTAACCTGCAACCCCTGCGTTTACTCTGAAGAGACTTTCCTGTACCTGTGACTCCGGCTTTACTTGGACTTTGTTGCTTTCTGCCTGCCTTGACTCCCGGCCTGTCTACGACTACTCTTTTGCCTGCTCCTTTGTACCTCCGCTGCCCACAGGTTGCCGACCTTGCTTGTACCTGACTACCCACCTGCCTGCTCCACCTGTACCGCACCGCCAGCCTGTTACCGACCCAGATTGCACCACCATTCTTCTGCCAAGCATGAGTTTCAGTGGACCCTCATCTACCACTAGTGATCCAGTCCAGCCCTCCTGCCCCCTTGTGCTCCAGAACTCCCTGTCTGCACTACCAGGGGTTCTCGAAACAAGGGCTGCAAGAGAGGTTGTCCCCTGCATAAGCCAGACTCGTCCACCAGGTACTTGACAAAACCTACCAAGACATGGCCGTCCACCTAAACTGAGAGGCCGGGCAAGGAGAGCATTAATCAGAGAAGCAGCCAAGAGGCCCATGGTAACTCTGGAGGAGCTGCAGAGATCCACAGCTCAGGTAGGAGAATCTGTCCACAGGACAACTATTAGTCGTGCACTCCACAAATCTGGCCTTTATGGAAGAGTGGCAAGAAGAAAGCCATTGTTGAAAGAAAGCCATAAGAAGTCCCGTTTGCAGTTTGTGAAAAGCCATGTGGGGGACACAGCAAACATGTGGAAGAAGGTGCTCTGGTCAGATGAGACTAAAATTGAACTTTTGGTCTAAAAGCAAAACGCTATGTGTGGCAGAAAATTAACACTGCACATCCCCCTGAACACACCATCCCCACTGTGAAACATGGTGGTGGTAGCATCATGTTGTGGGGATGCTTTTCTTCAGCAGGGGCAGGGAAGCTGGTCAGTTGATGGGAAGATAGATGGAGACAATATTAGAAAAAATCCTGTTAGCGTCTGCAAAAGACTTGAGACTGGGGCAGAGGTTCACCTTCCAGCAGGACAAACGCTTGAGCTATTTTGTAAAGAAGAATGGGCAAAAATGTCACTCTCTAGATGTGCAAAGCCCCAAAAAGACTTGCAGCTGTAATTGCAGGGAAAGGCGGTTCTACAAAGTATTGACTCAGGGGAGCTGAATACAAATGTACCCCACACTTTTCACATATTTATTTGTAAAAAAAAGTTTGAAAACCATTTATCATGTTCCTTCCACTTCACAATTATGTGCCACTTTGTGTTGGTCTATCACATAAAATCCCAATAAAATACATTTACGTTTTTGGTTATAACATGACAAAATGTGGAAAATATCAAGGGGTATGAATACTTATTCAAGGCACTGTAAGTAAATATGTGTGTAAATATGTTCAAAACCTGTGTTTCAAATATTAGAAAAATGTCCCATCATTGGTGTCAGTGCCCCATCATTGGTGTCAGTGGGAGGAATGGTGCCCCATTATTGGTGTCAGCAGGAAGAATGGTGCCTCTTCATTGGTGTCAGTGGTAGGAATGGTGCCCCATCATTGGTGTCAGTGGGAGGAATAGTGCCCCATCTTTGGTGTCAGTGGAAGGAATAGTACCCCATCATTGGTGTCAGTGGGAGGAATAGTACCCCATCATTGGTGTCAGTGGGAGGAATAGTGTCCCACCATTGGTGTCAGTGGAAGGATTAGTGCCCCATCATTGGTGTCAGTGGGAGGAATAGTGCCCCATCATTGCTGTCAGTGGGAGGAATGGTGCCCCATTATTGGTGTCAGTGGGAAGAATGGTGCCCCATCATTGGTGTCAGTGGGAGGAATGGTGCCCCATCATTGGTGTCAGTGGGAGGAATGGTGCCCCATTATTGGTGTCAGTGGAAGGAATAGTGCCCCATCATTGGTGTCAGTGAAAGAAATAGTGCCCCATCGGTGTCAGTGGGGAGGAATAGTGCCCCATCATTGGTGTCAGTGAAAGAAATAGTGCCCCGTCGGTGTCAGTGGGGAGGAATAGTGCCTCATCATTGGTGTCAGTGGAAGGAATAGTGCCCCACCATTGGTGTCAGTGAAAGGAATAGTGCCCCATCATTGGTGTCAGTGGGAAGAATGGTGCCCCATTATTGGTGTCAGTGGGAGGAATGGTGCCCCATTATTGGTGTCAGTGGGAGGAATGGTGCCCTTTCATTGGAGTCAGTGGGAAGAATGCTGCTCCATTATTGGTGTCAGTGGGAGAAATGTTGCCCCATTATTGGTGTCAGTGGGAGGATTAGTACCCCATTGTCAAGTGTCAGCGGCAGGAGCTCTGTCCCACTGATGCTGACAGTGTGGGGAATAATGCCCCAATGGCTGGATAAAAGCAAGCAAAGGGCTGAAGTTTGGAGACCTATGTCCTAGGCAAAAGCAAGCAGTTAGCCCTCAATCACATTGACTACGACTTTTAAATTGTGCAACTTCATCTGAAACCATGTGATTTCAAAGCTGCAAGCCCCATCATTGGTGTCAGTGCGGCTTAAGGTGCGACTTGGGGGTAGAGTTGCCACCTAAACCCGAACACATGAATCACACAGGTTCTGAGGCCAATTTAATCCAGATGAGGGCCGGTTCACACTGGAGGGGCGCTCCAGGCGATCTCAGGCGGCTTGAGAGGAGACTTCTATCATAGAAGTCAATGCAAGCCGCCTGAGATCGCCCTGAAAATAGTGCAGGGACCATTTTTCTAAGGCAGAGCGAAGCGATTCGCTCCTATTATAACAGTCCCATTTGCACAGCATTGAGGCGAATTGTCAGGCGACTCAAGTCGCCTGACAATTCGCCTAGATGTGAACGGGCCGCGGAGTCGCCCCGCTCCAGTTTGAACCGGCCCTAAGGCACCAAGTGAGTTTAATTACCACCTTAATCAGCCACAGAACTTGTGTAATTCATATGTGTTTGGATTTAAAGGGATGAGGTAGCAACTCTACTTGGGAGACATCTGTGTGGCTCCATGCACAGATGTCTATGCAAGTCGCACTGAAATTGCCAAAAGTAGTGCGGGAAATACTTTTTGAAATCGATGCGGCATCCCTACGTCAGCGTTGCACCGATTTGAACGGTGTGACTGGCAGCAATAGGGTGCGACTTGTCATGCAATTAGACCTGTCAAATCGCATGACAAGTCACTCCAATGTGAACGAGGGCATAACCCTCGTAGTGCGAGAGGGAACCCCACATTTCTTTTCTTTGGAGCTCAACTTTAATTGCACATATAATTATATGGCTAAATTGATGGTGAAATGAATTGTCTGGTGACAGGGTCTCTTTAAACTGGACATAGTACATGAGAAGACATTTGGATGTGCAAGCATGAACTGACCTTCTCAAGACATCAGCCTTAAGCTGGCTGTACACAAATAGATTTCTTTTGTTCAAGCCATGCTAAACAGCTCAGATAGACAAACCCCTCTGGTCAGGCTATTGTATTCTGACAGCCGACCCCACCGGCTGACAGAATACCCGAACAGTGCCTGCATCTGAATGGATGCCATTGCTGTATGCCCAGCAATTTTCTGAAAGGCAGCTTCAACAAAAGTTAACTGCTCAAATTTCGTCCAAGCCAGGAGGAATCAGCTAAAATGTGAGCAGCTTGAGGCCAACATGATCAGTCAGGCTGCAATAAACTTTCCTGTTTAGATTATGGGAGGGGGAGGGGGAGAAGCAGTCTCACCTGCTGCAGACCATCCCGACTCCGAATTATCTTGGGACAGGATTAGTGATTTGATAAAGTTTTCTAATCTGTTCAATCACTTTCCCCCTAAGAACTTCCAAATAGGATTATTTGAGGTCTCCCTATGAACATGACATTGTCCTCGGGAGGCTGTTTGGCCTCATGATTACTTGGGGAGGGAAAATACAGTATATTACCAAAAGTATTGGGCCGCCTGCCTTTACGCACATGAACTTTAATGGCATCCCAGTCTTAGGCCGTAGGGCTCAATATTGCATTGGCCCACCTTTTGCAGCTATAACAGCTTCAACTCTTCTGGGAAGGCTGTCAACAAGGTTTAGGTGTGTCTATGGGAATGTTTTATCTCCTTGCTCCCCTTTTCCTCCAAACTCCTTGAACGCCTAGTCTACAACCAACTGAGTGAACACCTTGTTAAGAATAACCTTCTGGACCCCCTTCAATCTGGATTCCGCCCTCAACACTCCACAGAAACTGCCTACTAACCACTAAAACCAATGGACACTACTCTGTACTCCTGCTCCTGGACCTTTCAGCTGCCTTCGATAGTGTCGACCACCCCCTCCTCCTCAAAAAACTTTACTCCCTCGTTCTCCGTGACTGTGCTCTTCAGTGGCTCTCATCCTACCTATCCCAATGCACCTTCAGTGTCACGTAAACATTTTACCTCCTCCTCTCCTCTTCCTTTCTCTGTCGAGGTCCCCCAAGGTTCTGTTCTGGGACCTCTTTTATTTTCAATATACACCTCTTCCCTGGGCCGGCTGATAGCCTCCCACGGCTTTCAATATAATTTCTACGCTGACGATACCCAAATCTACCTCTCCACCCCCCAACTCACTCCATCAGTCTCCTCACGCATCACTAACTTATTAACAGACATATCTGCCTGGATGTCACACCACTTCCTCAAACTCAACTTGTCCAAAACTGAACTCATAATATTTCCTCCCCCACGTGCCCCTTCCCCTGACTTCTCTGTCAAGAGCAATGACACAACCATCCACCCATCCCCCCATGTCAGGGTGCTTGGTGTTATCCTGGATTCTGAACTCTCCTTTTGGCCCCACATCCAATCACTTTCTAAGGCTTGCCGCCTCAACCTCCACAACATCTCTAAAATACGTCCTTTACTTTCCTTACCAATGAAACCACAAAGCTCCCGATTCACTCCCTGGTCATCTCTCGCCTCGACTACTGCAACTCCCTCCTCACTGGCCTACCATTAAATAGACTATCCCCCCTTCAGTCCATGAATGCCGCTGCCAGACTCATACACCTTACAAACCGCTCAGCGTCTACCACCCCTCTGCCAATCCCTCCATTGGCTGCCACTCGCCCAACAAATTAAGTTCAAAATACTAACAATGAGCTACAAAGCCATCCACAACTCTGCTCCCAGCTACATCACCAGACTAGTCTCAAAATACCAACCTAATTGTCCTCTTTGCTTCTCCCAAGACCTCCTGCTCTCCAGCTCCCTCATCACCTCCTTATACTCGCCTCCAAGACTTCTCCCGAGCCTCTCCCATCCTCTGGAACTCCCTACCCCAATCTGTCAGACTATCCCCAAATGTATCCACCTTTAGGCGATCCTTGAAAACTTTTCTCTTCAAGGAAGCCTATCCTGCCACCACCTAACAACTACACTTCTTATTTTCTCAATCAGCTCATCCCCCACAGTTATTGCCCTTTCGTATCATTTAACCCTCCCTCTTAGATTGTAAACTCTAACGAGCAGGGCCCTCTGATTCCTCCTGTATTGAATTGTATTGTAATTGTACTGTCTGCCCTAATATTGTAAAGCGCTGCGCAAACTGTCGGCGCTATATAAATACTGTATAATAATAATGTTTGACCATTCATTCAGAAGCGTATTTGTGAGGTCATGAACTGATGTTGGATGAGAAGGCCTGGCTCGCAGTCTAGCACTAATTCATCCCAAAGGTGTTCTATCAGGTTGAGGTCAGGACTCTGCGCAGGAAAGTCAAGTTCATCCACCCCAAACTCGCTAATCCATGTCTTTATGGACCTTGCTTTGTGCACTGGTCCAAATTATTTGGTGCAGGGGGGATTATGGTGTGGGGTAGTTTTTCAGGGGTTGGGCTTGGCCCCTTAGTTCCAGTGAAGGGAACTCTTAAGGCATCAGCATACCAAGACAATTTGGACAATTTCATGCTCCCAACTTTGTGGGAACAGTTTGGGGATGGCCCCTTCCTGTTCCAACATGACTGCGCATCAGTGCACAAAGCAAGGTCCATAAAGACATGGATGAGTGAGCTTGGGGCAGAGGAACCTGACTGGCCTGAACTGAGTCCTGACCTCAACCTGATAGAACGAAGCCAGGCCTTCTCTCATCCATCAGTGCCTGACCTCACAAATGCGCTTCTGGAAGAATGGTCAAATATTCCCATAGACACTCCTAAACTTGTGGACAGCCTTCCCAGAAGAGTTGAAGCTGTTATAGCTGCAAAGGGTGGACCAACTCAATATTCAACCCTATGAACTAAGACTGGAATGCCATTAAAGTTCATGTGCGTGTAAAGGCATGTGTCCCAATACTTTTGAAAATATAGTGTATGTAGGAGTTTCAATGAAAAGACCTTACTGCGTTTGCTGTACTAAAGCTGGCCATACACTAGTAGAATTTCATACGAAATTGTTTGTTTTCAGAAAGTTCATACTATTTCCTAATGGTTAGTGGGGTTAAATCAATGGGTGTTGCTGGCAGTTACAACAAAGATTCAAAGGATCAGGGTGCAAATTCTAACTGTGAATGTGGTTTTCACACAAGAAAAATTGTACAAAAGATCTTACATATTGTAATGAAACCTCTGTACTACCTCCGGGATTGCTTTCTAATAGCAGATCTGGATGATAGATTATGAGCTTTGAGCCCGCATTCACATTGGTGTGTAGAAAACACTGCATGTGATTAGTGCAGGAATCGCACCGCATTCCTGTGCACATCCCATGCAATGTCTCCACAGTGCATTTTGTATGGCTCAAATCACATCTACGCCAAAATTGTGCAAGACCCTATTTTCCCCCGCACTTGTATCGCATCGCATGGGTGTTCACAACAATGCAATGCGATTCTGGCAGTCGCACTGCATTTTGCAATCTGTTTCGTGGTGTCGCTAATCTAACGATTGCCAGATACACATCATGAGATGCGATTCAGGTGTGGGGAAAAAAGGGTCCTGCACCATTTTGTTGTGGATGCGGTGCGGTTTGAGTCATGCAATATGTATGGCTCAAATCGCACTGCATAGACATAGCATGTGACGTGCACAGGAATGCGATTCCTGAATCACATGCAGTGTTTTGGATGCACCAGTGTGCACCCAGGCTGAATGTTCTAACCAGAATGTTCATACTAAAACCGGATGACAGATCAGTGTACTGGCCCACTACCTGTACCATGTGATCACTGTGACCAATCACAGCAGATCACATGAGAATTGTACACAATGGATGGCTTCAATCTCTGTCATTCATTGTATTTTATTGTGTGATTGGTCACAATGATCACATGGTACAGAAAGGGCCAATCACAGCCCATCTGTATCATGTGATTAGGTGTGGCCAATCACAGCTAATGACAATAGTAAACACTGAATTAATTGATTTCATACAGTAAAAAGTATTGTTTATAACAATCCTGATCACCTCCCTAGAGTAGTACAGTGTTACTATGGTAACACTGTGTTGCTCTGGTCACAGTATACAAAAAAATGTAATAAAAAAGGAAAAAAAATATTTAGAAAATTGAAAAAAAATAAATGTTGTATTCATAATTTTTTAAAATTTATTTTACATACTGTCACCAGTCAGTGTCCCTAATCAACGCCACACCAGTTATATGATGACGCTGTACTGCACTAATGACAGTATGTAAAAAAAAAAAAAGTCTTCATTTTCCAAGAGAGAAAATTGAGTACTCTCCTTGATACTTTTTTTTATTTGCACTAACATGCGATTTTTCAGGACAAGCTTTCGGGGGTGTTTCCCCTTCTTCAAGGTACTGCTTGGATCTTGAAGAAGGGGAAACACCAGAAAGCTTGTCCTGAAAAATTGTATGTTAGTGCAAATAAAAAAAAGTATCAAGGACAGTACTCAATTTTCTCTGTCGCAATTGCATTAATACAGCTACACTCACCTCATTCATTTTCCCAAAAATTGCGAGAAAAAAACTTGCCATGTCTCTTACTAAATACCCTGGACTATCTAGTTTCCAAAAAGGGATAATTTGGGGGATATTTGTACTGTCCTGGCATTTTCGGGCCTCAAGAAATGAGACAGTCCATCATTACATCAGGATTGACTAATTTTCAGATATATATACCATACATTGTAGACTTTCCTAGAGACTAAGTAATATACATTGATTTGTGTTATTTTCACCAAAGAAATGTAACAGAGTGCATTTTGTCCTAAATTTATGAAGAACGATTATTAATTTGCAAAATTTAATAACAAACTAAAAAAGAAAGTCTTTTTTCGTTTATTTAGAAAAAAATAAAAACCAAGTGGCGATTAAATACAACCAAAAGAAAGCTCTATTTGTGTGAAAAAAAAAGATAAAAATGTCATATGGGTACAGTGTTGCATGGCTGCGCAATTGTCATTCAAAGTGCAACAGCACTGAAGGCCTAAAGTTGGCCTGGGCAAGAAGGGAGTAAAAGTGCCCAGTACTGAAGTGGATAAAGGAGTACTTTTTCCACTCCGCTTTCTTTGTTTATTGAAAGATATAACCTTTGAGGCACAATAATAAAATTAATAAAATAGTTTAAATCAATCATACAAGAAAGGTTTAAAGTGGAAACAGCAAATTACTTTACTTATAAAAAAAGCACAAAGCAAACATATAAAATAAAACATAACAGTGCAAATAAGGAAATTGTTTCCAGGAAAACAGTGCCTTGTGAACAGAACAATAATAATCCTTATATAAGAATAATAAAATGATTATTAAAAGTGCTAAATAAACCATTAGAGGGAGTGGCGGTGACCACTGGGCAGGCATATCGCCATGAGGGTGCTTATAGTCCTTTCCTGAAGGAGATGGTATTACCCTCAGTCCTTTCCTGCTGGCAGATGGCATTACAGCGAGTTCTTTCCTGAGGGCAGATAGGAGACCTTACCTGAGGGAAGCTGGCATTACCCCCAGTCCTTTCCTGAGGGAAGATAGCATTACCCTCAGTCCTTTCCTGAGGGAAGATGGCATTGCCCCCAGTCCTTTCCTGTTGGCAGGTGGCATTACCAAGTCTTTCCTGAGGGAAGATGGCATTTCCCCCATTCCTTTCCTGCTGGCAGAGGGCATTACCCCAGGTCCATTCTTTTTCCAGATGGAACTATCACCAATTCATTCCAGAGGGCAGATGGCATTAGCCTCAGTCCTGTCCGGCTGGTAGATTGCATTACCCCAGGTCCATTCTTTTTCCAGATGGAATTATCACCAATTCATTCTAGAGGGCAGATGGCATTTGCCTCAGTCCTGTCTGGCTGGTAGATTGCATTACCCCAGGTCCAGTCTTTTGCCAGATGGAATTACCACCAATTCATTCCTGAGGGAAGATGGCATTAGCCTCAGCCCTGTCCTGCTGGTAGATGGCATCACCTCAGGTCCATTCTTTTGCCAGGTGGAATTACCACCAATTCATTCCTGAGGCCAGGTGGCATTAGCCCCAGTCCTGTCCTGCTGATAGATAGCATTACCCCAGGTCCATTATTTTGCCAGACGGAATTACCACCAATTCATTCCTGAGGGCAGATGGCATTAACCCCAGTCCTGTCCTGCTGGTAGATGGCATTACCCCAGGTCCATATTCTTCTGCCAGATGGAATTACCACCAATTCATTCCTGAGGGCAGATGGCGTTAGCCCCAGTCCTTTCCTGGGGGAGATGGAATTTCCCCAAGTCCCTTTTTGTTAGCAGTTGGCATTATTGACAGTCTTTTTTGCTAGAAGTTGGCATTACCCCTGTACCCTTTCTGCGCCATAGATGAAAATGCCCTTAGTCCTTCTCTCCATCAAAGATGAAAATGCTTTAGTTATTTTCCACACCACAGCTTGAAATGCCCCCAGTCCTTTTCTGCACCACTGTTGGGTGGAAATGCACCCAGTTCCCTCCTGCAGCAAAGATGTAAATGCCCACAGTCCTTTTTTTTTGCCCCAAAGCTTTAACTTTCCAACTTCCTTACCCTGGGCACGCCTGTAGTGCCTGACTCATTGCCCCTTAGGAGAGCTGCCTCTGATTGCAGTCTTATAGACCGAGGTGTAGTTCTTTGTGGTCATGGGGCAGAATCTCCTTGTGTGAGCTTTGTCTCCACTGGCGCCGCACTGTGGACAAGTGTAGGATCTGAGGACAGGGCAGAAAATGTTACCTTCCCGATCCCGCAGGTTGTGCGCAGTGTACACCCTCCAGTGCTCTCCGTTGTGCCTGCAGAAGGTGCACTGGAAGCGTTCATAGATCTTCTTTGGAGGAGCACATGGGCCATACCGACTTGGCTCTGCCGAGGTGGTACCATGGGAAAGCACTGGGAGCTCCTCCTGCCGCTGGAAGTCTTCTTGGCTTTCCTGATGTGAAGTGCTCTTCAGAACGGTATGTAAACCTAGATAGTCCTTCCACATAGAAAACTGGGGGTCACCCGAGCTCTGCTCCATCTCTCCAAGCTCCATGTCTCTGCACAGCCTGACCAGCGAGTATGAGCGAAGCCCCTGAGATATCCTCCTTCTGTCCTCCCAGGAGAACATGGCAAGATCTGACAACTCCCAACTCTGCACGACCCTACAAACCCTCCCCACCCCAAATAACGGCTGTCCCACCATAAAAGAAAAAAATCCTTATCAGACAAACATGACCCCAGACAAGAGGGCTCCAGACTCTATGGCTCTAGTCCACACTTGGCTACAAATTGTGTGGAGGAACCATAATGATTGGTTTGTGCTTTTCATTCCATGATACCATAATAAATGTCATAACCCCATAGAAATCCTGACCTCCAAAATATGACAACTCAACCACCCAAATCTCATATATAAGATCCAACAGGTTCATGTCATTTTCACCATAAGTGGAATTTATATTTATTTAGAATATTGTATTGTTATTAATATTATTATTCAGGTTAATAATTTTATATTGGTCCTTATATACATTTTAATCTCTGTCTGTCATCTTCCCATCTCTTTTTCTCTCTGTGTATGTGTATCCTATCCATCTTTAGATCATCTTCCTATCTCTGTATCTTTTATTCTTTCTATCTATCTATCTATTTATCTATCGTGTTATGTTATGGTTACACTATAAGAAACTCGGGCGAACGATCGTCCGGTTTTCCTCAACATTTCACAGAAAGTCAGAACTGAGGGTGGGACTAATGCTATTATTATTATTATTATAATACAGGATTTATATAGCGCCAGCAGTTTGCGCAGCGCTTTACAAAATGAAGGCAGACGGTACAGTTACATCACAATTTGGTACAAGAGGAGTCAGAGGGCTCTGTGTATTAGATAGAAGCAGGATAGGTTTCTTTAGGCCTCATACACACGGACGCTTCTTAAAAAATAAACAAAGCGTCGGGCCCGACGTCCAGGAAAAAAAATGGCGTTTTTCGGCGTTATGCATCGGCGTTAGTGAGCGTTAGTGAGTGTCGGCGTCAATAGGCTTATTTAAAAAAAAAAAAAATCATCCCTCTGCTATTTTTCAACCTAAAAACATCGGCGTCAAAAAATGCCGGTTAACGCCGGTACGGCGTTAGTTGGCGTTAGTGAGCATTTTGCGGCGTCGGCGTCAAAAAACGCCAAAACGTTACAGCCTCAGAACGCGCTGGCTGTGGGTTCTAGTTTCAGCTCACTAACGCCGACGCCATCTACAACTCAAAAACGTCTGTGTTTTATGGGGCCATTGACTAACATGGAGAGCTGCAAAAAACGCCAGAAAATGCCGGCGTCAAAAAACGTCCGTGTGTATGAGGCCTTAAAGAGAAAGGTTTTGAGGGATCGTCTAAAGATGGATGGATTAGGAGACAGTCGGACAAATTGGGGTAGGGAGTTCCAAAGGATGGGAGAAGCTCTGGAGGAATCCTGGAGGCGAGCATGGGAGGAGGTGACAAGGGAACTAGAGAGCAGGAGGTCTTGGGAGGACCGAAGAGAGTGGCTTGGTTGGTATTTTGAGACCAGGTTAGAGATGTAGCTGGGGGCAGAGTTGTGGATGGCTTTGTAAATTATTGTTAGTACTTTGAACTTTATTCGTTGGGTGAGAGTGGAAGCCAGTGGAGAGATTGGCAGAGAGAGGGGTGGAGGACACTGAGCGGTTGGTAAGGTAGATAAGTCTTGCAGCAGCATTCATTATTGACTGAAGGGGGGATAATGTATGTAAAGGTAATCCAATGAGGAGAGATTTGCAGTAGTGGAGGCGAGAGATAACCAGAGAGTGAATTAGAAGCTTGGTGGTGTCATTGGTTAAAAAAGGGCGCATTCTAGAGATGTTGCGGAGGAGGAAGCGGCGGCATGATTTGAACAGGGATTGGATGTGGTCCTGAAAGGACAGTTCAGA
Organism: Glandirana rugosa; assembly: GCA_018402905.1. NCBI lineage: Eukaryota > Metazoa > Chordata > Amphibia > Anura > Ranidae > Glandirana > Glandirana rugosa. The sequence goes on along the minus strand of BLSH010076402.1, from coordinate 631,704 downwards.
GTCTAGGGTTACCCCTAGCACCCTGGCATGTGGGAACGCACTTAGGCCTCATACACACGGACGTTTTTTGACGCCGGCGTTTTCTGGCGTTTTTTGCAGCTCTCCATGTTATTATTCAATGGCCCCATAAAAACGCAGACGTTTTTGAGCTGTAGATGGCGTCCGCGTTAGTGACCTGAAACTAGAACCCACGGCCAGTGCATTCTGAGGCTGTAACGTTTTGGCGTTTTTTGGCACCGACGGCGCAAAACGCTCACTAACGCCGTACCGGCGTTTTTTGACTCCGACGTTTTTAGGTTGAAAAATAGCAGAGGGATGATTTTTAAAAAAAAAAAACGCCTATTGACGCCGATGCATAACGCTGAAAAACGCCATTTTTATTTCCTTGACGTCGGGCCCGATGTTTTGTTTATTTTTTAAGAAACGTCCGTGTGTATGAGGCCTAATAGTTGTGCCATTGCACACAGGACGTTTTTTGACGTTTTTACAGCTGCTGTTTTCAGCTGCAGACGTTTTTTCTACAGTCATTAAACCCTCCATCATGTTATCCTATGTGTCCATGTTATCCTATGTGTCCATGTTATCCTATGTTCATGTTATCCTATGTGTCCATGTTATCCTATGTGTTCATGTTATCCTATGTGTCCATGTTATCCTATGTGTCCATGTTACCCTATGTGTCCATGTTATCCTATGTGTCCATGTCATCCTATGTGTCCATGGTATCCTATGTGTCCATGGTATCCTATGTGTCCATGTTATCCTATGTCTCCATGTTATCCTATGTGTCCATGTTATCCTATGTGTCCATGTTATCCTAGGTGTCCATGTTATCCTATGTGTCCATGTTATCCTATGTGTCCATGTTATCCTATGTGTTCATGTTATCCTATGTGTTCATGTTATCCTATGTGTCCATGCACACATAGGCTGTTGTCAACTGTTTTTAGCAGTGACGTTTTTGAGCTGTACCTGAGGGTTCTTTTGGACGTTTTTCAGCTGTAAAAACACTCTGATGCCCAAAAACGCCCACTAACGCCACTCACCAACGTTTTCGGACGGTTTGTGTCCGTTGAAAAAAGTATAAAAAAACACCCATTGACGCCAGCGCTAAAAAATGCTCATTAACATTCATCAACGCCGGAGCAAAAACACTAAAAAAAGCTGAAAAAAATCACTGATAAGCTACTGACGTTTTAGGACGTTTTTTAACATCCTGTGTGCATGAAGCCTAAGTCAGGGGGAATGGGCAGTGGGGGAGGAAATATCATGAGCTCAGTTTTAGATTCAGTTTGAGGAAGTTCTGTGACATCCAGGCTGATGTGTCTGTTAGTAAAGCAGTGATCTGTGTATGAAAATTCTCGTACGACAGAGGCTTTTTCCTTTGTTGTCTATTGTTTCTGATCGTGCGCAGTTTTTTGTATCTGATTTTTCGCAAACCGTACAAAAACAGTACCTGTACACATTAAATGAAAATCGTTTGTTCTGTTCACCTATGAGAAACATTTTGGAGTTTGTCCCTTTGGAAATGTTAATTTGGAAAGTCTGAATCGGATGTCAAAAGTTGTGTCCACACTATACGAAAATCGAACGATTGTTCCTTGTATGGAATTTTTCTTCCTATTTTCTCACAGCGTGTACCCAGCTTTATTAAAGTGTAACTAAAGGCAAAACTTTTTTTTTCGTTTTGGATAGAATAGAGAAGGATTAGAACCCCTGTCAGTGTTTATTACTGTCTGTGCCCCCACACACCTGTTAAAGCGGTTGTTTGCTCTCCCAAATTATTTCCACAAATGCAATCATATCATTCCTTGCCCCATCACAATACACACCGCTATATTTTTGTTCAAATTGTGCAAATCTTACTGTCTAAAAATGATCTTTGATATCGTTTTGAGAGCATCGCCGGCGCCATTCTAACTGTGGGCTTCCGTGTCCAGATTCTGTTTTATTTCCGCCCACATTTCCTGCAGTTGTCTGTAATCCTGCGCCTGCGCATTATCTTCTTGAAGGCAGCCTCTGCTTCGTTTCCAGTCACTATGCTTGATGAGATTGCTTGACGAGATGTCGCGGGATTGCCGGGGCTGACGTCCACAGTAGGAAATGACGCAGCCCCGGCATAAGCCTTACATTTTTCCGGCACACTCCAGGCCTGCCGGAAAATGCGGCTTATCTGCGCATGCGCGGGATTACGTCACAAGAAAGAAATAAAGAATTGCAGCGAAAGGAGACAGGTACGAACTATTAGAAACATGGGAACCTATTCTACTTGCTATCATGATTTATACAGAGCAAAGTGATCAGATTGAGTAGACAACCGCTTTAAGGAGATTCATCCTCTATATTTGTCCATTTACCATTATCATTGAAAGTGAAAGTAAAAAAAAAAATCCAAATTTTGGGTTGTCCCCAGAAAAGTAATAGAGGGGAAATGTTACAATGGGGTCACTAGTTCTGGTCACCTGGGGGTCTCCAAGGGATCCCCTTAATTTGCAGGGATTTCCTCTCACTTCCCGTTTGGCTATGGGACAGGGAATGAAGGCAAATCTCCCCAATGGGATAAAGAGAGGGTTATAACCCTCCTTACTCTATTCAAAATGAAAAAAAAAAAGTTTTTCCCATAGTTCTACTTTAAAGAGGAGTTCCGCCCCCCCCCCCCAATGAAAAAAATAAAAGTCAGCTGCTACAAATAATGTAGCTGCTGACTTTTAATATTTGTAAACCCACCTGTCCAGGTAGCCCGCGATGTTGGCACCCCAGCCAATTTTCGGATCGGCTCTCGGGTGCTACCACCGCCATTCGTACTAAGGGAACCCAACAGTGAAGCCCTACCCCTGCTGCGCATGTGCGAAGCGCTCTCTTACTGGCCCGGTGGCGGGGGAAGGAGGAGGGGAGGGCGAACTTCTGAGGGACGGTGCCGTGGCGTAGTCTCCCAGAAGTGGGGAAGGTTACCTGCCAAAAAAAGGTACCCATTCCCCCCTCTGTGGCACCGGAGGGGGGGGGGGGGGGGGGGGTTGGGAAGCAGATAAGCAGTGATTCCACATTTGGGTGGAACTCAGCTTTTTGTCATTTTCACTATCTTATAAGTGGAATTTAAAGTTTTTTCTAAAGCCTCTTCACACAGTTGGGTAGCTGCAGCCACTGGATTCCTGCGGCAATAATTGGTGAATTCTTGCTGCTGCAATGACCAGGCTGCAGCTGATTGCGTCCTGACAAGGACGCCTGTACCTAACAGCTCTGTGTTTGGCTACATGTGAACAGCAGCAGCCGCTGTCAGCCGGCTATTCGTTTTAATGGGCCGAGCTACTGATCGCATGACACGGTCATTCTAGCAGCAAGAATCCGCCGATTCCTGCCACAGGAAACCAGTGGCTGCAGCTACCTGACTGCGTGATATTTTATTGCTGCTAATGTTAATAATCCGATTTATTATCTTGCAATATATAAAATTGAATCTCTATCTAGATATCTATCGATCACTCTGTCATTTTCTATCTATCTAATCCAGCCATTCTCAACCATAGGTCTGTGGAACTTCAGGATTCCTCCAGAGATGGCTCATTACTCCTTGAGCAGTGGCTGGATGACCTACCATCTAATGGTGCCTGCATAGTTCCAGGGGCCAATACCACATTGCAGAGTCAGATGCATGACACCAATGACCTTTTTAGCTCTCTGTAAGGTTGGCATTGTGACCATCATTGTAAGGGGAATTTTTTCCATTGGCCCCCTATGAATTGGCTTTACCAGGAGTTCCCCAAGACCAGAAAATGTATTCAAGGTTGTTCTGGGGTAAAAAGGGTGAGGAAGACGGCTCTAATCTATCCATCCTATGTATCTCATCTATTGGATATGTGCTTTGCAATGCAGAACACTTGCCAGTAGATGGCAGTGCTGCAGCAATTAATGCAATAATAACAGAAGAGATGACAAGTGAAAACATCCTCTAAATTAAAGATTACATTGTATCAGGTGGCTTCCTGTTGTAGGCTGACAGATACAGGGGGAGGGGAGGGGACAGTCTGAGGATAAGAAGAACAAAACTTAAAGAAACGGATACACACTTTTTACCCCATCGTTTTGCTGGGATTTATAGTACTACTGGACAGCAAACAAGCAGAATTAAAGTGGAAGAAAAGCCCAATACTAACTATTCCTAAAAACGTTCCCTCCTTCTACCTATCCTGCATACAATGTGTAAAAATAAAAGATCTGTGTAGTGTATTTACCTTCTTTTAACCTGGGACAGTCACATGATCCTGCAGCTCTGGCTCCCCTGTATTAGGGCCGGTTCACACTTAGGCGACTTGTCAGACGACTTAAGTCGCCTCAATGCAGTGCAATGGAACTGTTCTAATAGGAGCGAGTCGCTTCGCTCCGCTTAGAAAAAAAGTTCCTGCACTGTTTTCGGGGCGACCTCAGCGCGACTTGCATTGACTTCTATGATAGAAGGTCTCCTGCAAGCCGCGCTGAGGTCGCTTTGAGCGGGGCGACTCGATTCGCCCTGCAAGTTGCGCCGCTTCAGTGTGAACCGGCCCTTACGCGCGGTTCACACTGAATGCGGCTTTGGAATCCTGCTACTTCAGCCACCAGTCAGTACGATTTCATGTGCGGCTTGCTGACATCTCTGCGACTTCATGCACAGATGTCAAAGCAAGTCACACATAAAAATCACCAAAAATAGTGCGGGAACCTTTTCAAAATCAGTGCAAGTCGGAGTCGGACCGATATGAACAGTTCCATAGCCAGAAATACTGTAGTGTGAGATTTGTCATGTGACTTTTGAAATTGCATGGCAAGTCACACAGGTGTGAACGGGGGCTTAGGGAGTGCTCAACAACTTCCATGAATTCCGTGAATTCCAGAAGACGTGACATCACCCATGGCCCATCATTTCATGGCCCAGTAGGGTGACCAAGTGTCCCGGAATGAAACTGACACAGGCACCCTGCACATTCTGCACCTTCACTGGGCAAAGCTTTGCCCAATCAGGGCGCAGTAAAGCTGATTGGTAGAGCAGGCCAGGAATCCGGCCGCGGCATCCTTAACAACAGATGAGTCACCAGCTGTCAATGGGCTTCCCCGCTGAATAATAAATAAAAGAAATTGCAGGTGAAAAAAGAAAAACGTGTGGGGTCCCCCCAAAATCCATACCAAATCCTTATCTGAGCATGCAGCCTGGCATGTCAGGAAAGGGGGGGTGGGTGCCGCTGGGGGGGGGGGGGGCGAAGGGTCTGGTATGGTATGGACTGGGGAGGACCCCACACCGCTTTCTTCTTTCTTTTTTTTTTCCATAGCCGGGTGCGGGCAATTGCAACTGTGAGTCAATTTAAATGTGATTTGACTCATTTTTTCTTTCTTTAAAAATTTAATTTTTGCTGCAGCTGGTTCTACACATGCTACAGATGTGCCACTTCATTTTTTCATTTTTTTTACAGATGCGCCACTTTACAGGCAGACTAAGGGGACCCCTGTGATGTACAAAGTACGCCCCTTCTAGGTGCCTCGCGTGAGATCGCCCCGCCCAGCAGAGGAGAAAGAGGGGACAATGGGGTGGAAGAAGAGGGACTGCCTGGGAGCGTCTTTGCTCTGCCTCCTGCTGCAGGTGAGTGGGAACCTACAATGTCCCATCCCAGGCCTGGAGAAGGGAGACCAACTAGATAGTGTCTCCTGCCTACAGTACCTGGACAGTACACTAGAATCCTAGGAACACCTACCTGACCATGTGTACACATACTTACAGTCCCTGGACAGCTATATACTCTACTGCCTTATCAGCTCCAACCCTTCTCTATACTATCTACTGCTCTTCCCCTTCTTTCTCCCCCCCCCCTCTCTCCCCCCTCCCCCTCTCTCTTTCCTCTCTCCCCCTCTTTCTCTTCTCCCCGTCTCTCTCTCCCCTCCCCCTCTCTCCCCCCTCCTCTTTCCTCCCTCTCTCTCCTCCCCCTCTCCCCACTCTCTCTCTCTCCCCCCCTGGAGCTCTAGTAGGAAGAGGTGGAGCCTAAAGAGGAAGGGGTGCGGTTTACAGATGAAGGTGTGGGTCAAATTTAGCTGGGGTGGGGTGCCTGATTTTAGTCTTGCCTAGGGCAGCACAAAACCAAAATATACCACCGGAGGTGGGGCGGGGCCGAGCCGTGCTGTGTGTGTCTTTAGATTTACAAACAGTCCGGCCGGGGGAACGTCCCCACACATGGCTTGCTATGGGAGCACACACAAGAAAGAAGTAGTGGAGAGAGCTGGAGGGGAACTCCAGCAGAAAAGGATTGGGACTGCTCTGTGTAAAACCATTACACAGAACAGGTAAGTATAACATCTCTTTTATAATAAGAAAAAAATCAGCCTTTACAACCATTTTAGGAATTGTTATTGTTGCAGCTATAACTCTTCTGGGAAGGCTGTCCACAAGGTTTAGGAGTGTCTATGGGAATGTTTGACCATTCTTCCAGAAGCACATTTGTGAGGTCAGGCACTGATGTTGGAAGAGAAGGCCTGGCATGCAGTCTCCCTTCTAATTCATTCCAAATGTGTTCTATCAGGTTGAGGTCAGGACTCTGTGCAGACCAGTCAAGTTCCTCCACCTCAAACTCTCTCATCCACGTCTTTATGGACCTTGCTTTGTGCACTGGTGCGCAGTCATGTTGGAACAGGAAGGGGCCATCCCCAAACTGTTCCCACAAAGTTGGGATCATAAAATTGTTCAAAATGTCTTGGTATGCTGATGCCTTAAGAGTTCCCTTCACTGGAACTAAGGGGCCAAGCAAAAACCCTGAAAAACAACCCCACATCATAATCCCCCCTCCACCAAATGATTTGGACTCCTAAACCTTGTGGACAGCCTTCCCAGAAGAGTTGAAGCTGTTATAGCAGCAAAGGGTGGGCCAACTCAATATTGAACCTTATGGGCTAAGACTGGGATGCCATTAAAGTTCATGTGTGTGTAAAGGCAGGCGTCACAATACTTTTGTTAATATAGGGTATGTCTAAGGCCCCTTCAGCAGGGGATCTGTCCGCTGATCCCTGCTGAGCAGGTGGATGGCTGGTCCATGTCCACTCTGCTATACAGAGCGGACACAGACACAGCCCGCTCTCCTCTATGGGTGGTCGGTTGTAAATGAACCTCCTGTCCTTTTAAACCTGACTGCCATCTAATCTGCTTGATGGATGGGGAGCGAATCCACTGCTCCATGGAGAATAATGGAGGGTCCGATCGGGTCCGCCTGAAAAACTGAGAGGCGGTCCACCAGTCCGAAAGGGTCCTTACTAGTAGGGCCCTCATAGCCATACCAGGGAACTTGCAGGATCTAACCCAGTACAGTATGTGCATAGGTGGTACTGCTGGGCCATGCAGTGCACTGGGATGTATATACTTCTGACTCCTAAACTATGTACAGTACAATACACACATCTGACCCCTGCATTCCGAGCATTACCCACTCCTGTACTGCTTGGACCTTCAAGAAGGGGGTACACCCCAAAAGCTCATCCTGAAAATTTGGATGTTAATGCAAATAGAAAAAATGTATCACTGACAGTACTCAATATTTTGTAACTTTAGTCTCCATCTGGACCTCGCGTATACTGTTGAAACAGGTCATATTATGATCTTTTTACCTGTTTGGATGCAGGGCCGGATCTAACCTGTCTAATGTGGGTGTGCAGTAAGAAATATCAGAGGGGCAGAGGACCGGAGGTTAGTAGAGCCTTGGGTAGGGTCAGCAATTTGTATTGCAGTGTACAGAGGCCATTCGTTTGTAGGGTAGTGTACACGGGTCAGCATGGCGGAGGACAGAGGTCATTAGTAAGTGATGCAGAGGACAGATTTTGCGTAACAGTGGGAGGGACTTAAAGGGGGATGATTAACCTGTTCACGACTGCCCCACACAGATATACTGTGGCAGGGCGGGCGCTCTGCACCAGATCACACAGTAGGTACGTGATCTGGCGGGTCTAGTGCGTGCACGTGTGCCGCTGGTGACTCGCTCCCACTGTGATTGGACACAGCGGGAGCCAATTAGCGGGTCCAGGGATGGGATGTCCGCCAGGACCCGCCAATCATTCGGGATATAGGCAGAACGGTGGTCTGTGACAGTGACAGTGCCATATTAGTGTCACTGGTCCCCAAAAAGTGTCAAAAGTGTAATTTAGGTGTCCGATTTGTCTGCCGCAATATCGCAGTCCTGCTATAAGTTGCTGATCGCTGCCATTACTACTAAAAAAGAAAAGAAAAAGAAATAAAAATATCCCACAGTTGCAGACGCTATAACTTTTGCGCAAACAAATCAATATACGCTTATTGGGATTTTTTATACCAGAACATGTAGCAGAAAACATATTGAACTTAACTAATGAAGAAATTAGATTTTTTTACATTTTTTATTGGATGTTTTATAGCAGAAAGTAAAAAATATTATTTTTTTTTTTCAAAATTATCGCTCTTTTTTTGTTTATAGCACAAAAAATAAAACCCGCAGAGGTGATCAAATACCACCAAAAGAAAGCTCTATTTGTGGGAAAAATAGGACATCAATTTTATTTGGGTACAACATCGCACAACCGCGCTATTGTTTGTTAAATTAATGCAGTGAAATGTCGCAAAAAATGGCCTGGTCATGAAGGTGGGTAAACCTTCCAGAGTTGAATTGGTTAAACAGAATCTGTGCCTAGTCACTGTATACACTGCACACATATACCACAGTTCTTCTACTCACAAAATACATCTACTTACTATGTCACAAGTGAAAGTCTCACAGATATACATGAACCCCAGAACAAAGGATCATTTTTAGAAGTGTCAATGTTTCCATCACACAGAAAATGTTAATTGTGTCTGTCTGAGTCTACCTTGAAGAAGAACTTCATTAAAACCAGCAACTGTTGGGAGAATGAACACTTTGGTCAAGACTGTGTAAGGCATAACATCAGAGTTCCCCCTCAAACAGTCTCCAGAGTCTCCCTCTACATCAGAGTCCTCCCCTTTATCATTAGGGTCCCCAGAGTCCCCTCAACATCGGGGTCCCCAGAGCTCCTCCCCCTAACAGCATCTGGGGCCCCCCTTACATCAGGGTCCCAGAGTCCCCCTCCTTACACCAGGGCCCCCAGAGTTATATCCTTACATTAGGGTCCCCAGAGCCACCCACCTTACATCAGGGACCCCGGAGTTATCCTCCTTACATCAGGGTCCTCGGAGTCCCCCTTAACATCAGGGTCTGCAGAGTCACCGCCCTTATGTCAGGGTCCCTAGAGCCCCCCCATTAACATCAGGGTCCTTGGAGTCACTCTCTTAAAGGACCTTAGTTCCCTGATCTGGAAAGATTTCTGGTTCTTGCTGTGGCTCAGCTTCCACAGAAAGTGTAATACTTTGCTGTTCAATTGTGCTGACAATAAGTGGGAGTCTCTGAGAAATGTATCAAATGCTTAGCACTGTGTCTGGAGGTTGTTTGACACGACCTCCTGGTTGACGTCAGATGGGGATCTCGGCCCCTCCCGTGGTAGCCGTTATATCGGGGGAGGATCATCCGTAGGTCACGTGACCGGCCAGACACAAACTGAAATAAGGTATTTAGAAGCATCATTTTTTACAAACATGTACACAGTGTAGTATGGCTTGGTGGAACAGAGGGGTTGGCAGTAACCTTTCTTTGAGTTTACAACCACTTTAAAGAGAACTGCAGTCTACTCACATAATGTGTAATAGAAACATCTTTTGCCATTCTGCAACCACTTTGCGTATTATTTTATATATATTGTGATTCTGTACTTGCCAAATATGCTGCAGAAATCTCCCTCCACTAAGTCTGGCTGCATCCATTTTAACTGTGGGCAGCTGAAGCTGCTGCCTGTTCACTTCCCAGATTTACAGAGACACACATAGGCACACCTCCAGCTCTGCATCTCTCATTGGCCCTCTTATGACTCACCCCCCCTCCCTTCCTGGCAAACTCTCAGGAGAGTGAGAGAGAGAGCTGTGCATGATGTCAAATGCTGAGGCACTTTTCCAGCCAAGAAAGAGGAAGTGGGCTGTATAAGGTATTTACTGGCAGAAAAAAATGTTTCTCTTACGTTCAATGACAGACGCAGCTCTTCTTAAATGACACGTGGGGTTTTATGCTCGTCGTATCAGGAGTGACTAGGCAAAACAGATGCAAAAGCATCAGGGATAGGCTGGCCCCTCCCATGGGGGCCATCCTCACCTGAGCTTATAAAACCCCCTGCTGGCCAATAGCATACAATTTTGTTTGCCTAGTGCAAAGGAGTTGACTGGGTTCCCTTATGGGACCTGCGTTTTTTTCTGCATGTAATTTTTTTTCTGAAGAAGATGAAGACTTCTATCAAGCAGCCGGTCTTGGCATAGAGTGGATATCACGAATCCAAAGCTTTGCCCTGACCGGCCACCTCATGACGACCTACCCTAAAAATGTCAGGGCAGCGTCACTCAGGGCCCGTTCCGTGCGGGCGGCCTGTGGCTGTTGCCACTTGTGCCCAGTGTCTGGCTTTTGCCTTTCCAGTGGCCTTGGCCAGCAGCAATCCTTCCCGGGACAAGGGGGGTAAGTCTGCTTCGGGTGGCTACCCGCAACGCCCGTCGGACTGGTGAGTGGACCCCTCCCCTGCCCTTAGGACGTGGGGGGGGGGCGACATCCGGGGCAGTATTTAATTTTGGTGGTAGCTTTTTCCCTGTCAGGGGGGCACTTATTAATGCGTGCCCCCTCCCTCCCCCCACCCCCCACCTCCGCACCCCCCCCCCCCGGTCTGCCGCGCTTGTGCGGCGTCGCGTTGTGTCTTTAAGGGCCCTGGGACCTGTACTGCATCACTGGGGAACGTTCGTTCGCGCACTTTTTAAAAATTAACCGCCGCCATTTTGCGGGGCTGGTTTATGCTGCGCGAGCGCCATTTTCTCCCCGGTGGCGGTTTTTGGTATTACACTCTGTGTAACTGCACGAGAAGCGCCGCTGCATGTGTGATACAGTCCTCAGAAGCGCCTTTTTTCTCTCACAGCGCTGACAGGCTACAGGGCTAGAAGCAGCAGGTTTGGCTGGCTCCTTGGGGTGTGGATTTAGGTGGGCTTGTCCTCCCAGGCTCCCTGGGTGGTCCTAGGTGGTGGTGGTGATACGTGGGGGGGGGGGTGTCCCATTCAGGCTATGTCTGGGGACGGCGACGCGGCGGCTATGGACCCTGCAGCGCCCTCTGATATGGAGACAGCAGAGCAACGCTCTGCACAAGCCCCTGCGGTCACTTTGGACCTCTTGCGGGCTCTTTTTGTGGAAATCATTCCTAAGGTTACGGCTATGGCCCCTGAGCCCCCCGCTAAGCGCTTGACCCCCCCTGTCTCCTCAGGTGAGGATTCAGATCATGGGGTCGCATCGGTTGCCATGGGAACCCCAGTGGAACTCTCTGAGGGCGAATTGGTCCTTTCAGATACTGAGGAGGACCAGGGGGCCTCAGTGGCGCGCGACAAGGCAATTGTAGCGGCCCTTATTACTAACATTCGCCAGGCTCTGTGCCTTGCTCAGCCTGAAGAGGCACAGACTTTCACTTATGTCTGTGAGTCTATGAAGCCTCCTAAGTCCCCTAGGGCTTTTCCCTATGTTCAATTTTTTGAACGGGCTGTTTTTAAGGAATGGGGTTCCCCCAAAAATTCCTTCACTTTGCCTAAGCGTTTTGCAGTGCGCTATCCCTTTGAGGATGCTTTCCTTACACGGTGGGCTTCCCCCTCGGTGGACCCACCGGTGGCCCGTCTGAATAAGGCTACCACCCTTCCTGTGGAGGGTTCGCCCTCTTTTAAGGATGCGGTGGATCGCCGCACGGAAATGGTGTCTAAGGCTATTTTTCAGGTGGCAGGTGTTGCTATGCGGCCAGCTTTGGCCTCAGCAATGTCAGCACAGTCCCTTTCTGAGTGCCTCTCCTCAGTGTGCAAAAATTGGAGTTGCAATTGTGCAAAGGATGAGTTGCATAAATTGCAACATGTGATGGAAGGCCTCCATTATCTGTGCGACTCCCTGCTGGACATCATGACCATGCTGTCCAAAATTTCAGCTTTTGCTATTATCATCAGACGGGTGTTGTGGCTGAGGTCTTGGTCGGGTGATCAGGCGTCTAAGAAACACCTCACTGACCTTCCCTTCCAGGGGGGTCGTTTGTTTGGACCACAGCTGGACGAAATCATTAAAGATTTCACGGGGGGGAAGAGTCTCTTTCTTCCGGAACCCAAACGGCGGGACTTTCGCCGACGACAGGGCCCCTATTTTTCTGGGCAGAAAAAGTTTTTTCGTGCCTCAGGTACAGCCGGGTTCCAAGTCCGGTAAGGCCCCGGCTGGGTCTGGTAAGAGAACCTGGCAACGTAAGCCCGGAAAAGCAGAGGATAAGCCCATATGTCGGGTGGGGGGCCGGTTATTGGAGTTTGCGGACTGCTGGACAGCTCACATCTCCGATCGGTGGGTCCTGGATGTGGTGTCCACCGGTTACCGGATAGAGTTCAAAACTACCCCCGGACAGGTTTTTTCCCTCAAACCTAAGACTTCCACAAGGGCGTCTGGAGGAACTGTTCAACGCAGTCCAGTCCCTCGCGGACATGGGTGTCGTGGTGCTAGTTCCACTGGAGGAGAGTTTCTGCGGTTTTTACTCAAACATCTTTGTGGTGCCCAAAAAGGGCGGGGTCAGGCCGATTCTGGATCTCAAAGCTCTGAACTGCTTTGTCAAAGCACAAAAGTTTAAGATGGAGTCCATTTGCTCGGTCGTTGCCGCCCTACATCAAGGGGAATTCTTGGCATCCCTGGACATCAGGGACGCCTATCTGCACGTTCCCATCTGCCAAAAACACCAGCGTTTTCTGCGTTTCGCAGTGGGAGACCTGCACTACCAGTTTGTGGCCCTGCCATTCGGTCTGGCCTCGGCTCCCAGGGTGTTCACCAAGGTGTTGGCACCAGTTCTAGCACTGCTAAGACAGAGATTTATCGCAGTGGTAGCGTACCTAGACGACCTGCTCTTGAGGGCGGAGTCGGGAGTGTCCTTGGAGGACAATCACGGCTTCCACACTACGGGACTTTGGTTGGCTCATCAACCTGCAAAAGTCCTCGCTTGCCCCCTCATGTCGCCTGGAGTACCTCGGTCTGATTCTAGACACGGTGCAGGCGAAGGTGTTCTTGCCTCCCAACAAGCTATTGGGGCTGCAAGCGGCGGTGCGGACCCTGCTGTCGCGCAGGAGGTCCTCCCTAAGGTTCTGCATGCGGGTGTTGGGACTCATGGTTTCGTCGTTCGAGGCGATTCCTTACGCCCAGAGTCACACCCGGCTCTTGCAGAAGGCGATTCTGTCAAAATGGGACAAATCTCCTCTTTCTCTGGACAGACTGATCCGTTTGGACCACCAGACCAGGGGATCACTGACTTGGTGGCTCCAGGCTCCAGCATTGATTCTGGGAAAGTCTTTTCTTCCCCTCAACTGGTTGATTGTGACGACGGATGCCAGCCTGAAGGGCTGGGGAGGGGTGTTGGGTCAGTTGTCTGCCAAGGGCCGTTGGTCAGCTCAGGAAGCTCGACTTCCGATAAATGTGTTGGAACTGAGAGCGATCAAGCTTTGCTTGTCCCGTTGGTCGACAAGGCTGCATGGCCTCCCTGTCCGGGTTCAATCGGACACTGCCTGCATCAAGGAGGGGCAAGAAGTTCCGCGGCAGCCGCAGAGGCTGCTCTGATTCTCCGCTGGGCGGAACAACATGTCCCGGTGCTCTCCGCAATTTACATTCCGAGAGTGGAGAACTGGCAGGCGGACTTTCTCAGTCGCCAGACACTGGACCAGGGGGAATGGTCCCTGCATCCAGAGGTGTTTCGCCAGATTTGCTGCAAGTGGGGCACACCAGACGTAGACCTCATGGCGTTCAGGTTCAATCACAAGGTCGAGACCTTCGTGTGCAGAACAAGAGATCCGTTGGCGGTCGCCACGGACACGCTGGTGGCTCCTTGGGGTCGGTACCGGTTACTATACCTCTTCCCTCCCCTGAAGCTGTTGCCTCGGGTTCTGCTCAGGATAGCTGCGGAGGGTATTACGACGATCCTGGTCGCTCCCGATTGGCCTCGGCGCACTTGGTACGCCGATCTGGTTTGGATGGTGGCGGACGCCCCTTGGCGGCTTCCGCTTCGCGAAGACCTGCTGTCCCAAGGTGCCATCTTGCACCCTGCTTTACCCTCGCTGGCTTTGACGGCTTGGCTATTGAGGCCCAGGTATTGAGGGATCGGGGAGTCGCTGACTCTGTAATCCCTACTATGCTTAAGGCACGTAAGTGCACTTCGCGCAAAATTTATCACAGGACCTGGAAAGTCTATATTGCATGGTGCGAAGCGGGGGGTTGGAACCCTCGCTCTTATTTGGTGTCCAGGGTGCTGACTTTTCTGCAACAGGGCTTCGCCTTCGGCGGTTCCCCGCAGGCGGTGGTAGGTTTGGTCTAGCCGCATGGTTCACGCGGCTCCGGTTAGCCCTCGCTGGTCCTAGCAGCATTATGGGAGGCG
>BLSH010076402.1:591651-609742 GCA_018402905.1 Glandirana rugosa | reverse complement strand
TTTACAAAAGTGATTTGTTATCCAGAAATTGAGTACACTATAGTAGAAAGACTAAACAAACTCTTCAAAACAACCTTGGTGTTGTTGTTTCTCCTCAGGTCAATTGGGAAATGTTGATTTGGGTTAATTTGGCAATTTGAGCCTGGTGAGGAAACCTAGGCAGGCTCTAAGGCACCATTCACACAGGGGCGACTGTCGCTCCGACTTGGGTAGCCTCAAGTCGCCCCAGGTCGCTTGACATCTGAAATCCCATTGAAATGAATGGGAGCCGTCTTAATGTACACTACTGAAGTCGGAACGACTTCAGAAAAAGTTCCTCTACTACTTCTAGGCGACTTCTATCCGACTTGTGCCCATAGAATTGAATAGAAGTCGCCTCCAAGTCGGATCCCCCATCTAAATAAAAGCGACTTTGTAGTGAAAAGAATAGAATTTATTTTTAGGCAACCCCCTCCCTCCCTTTTCTGATTGGTCAAGCAAAGTCGCTTGGAAAAAGTCGTGTTGTAAAGTCGCCTCAAGTCCCTGGAAGACGCGCTGGAAGTCGCGCTGAAAGTCGCGCTGAAATTGCCTAGCAAAGTCGCGTCAAAGTCGGGTCGCCCCTGTGTGAATGCAGCCGAAGGGGAGCAATGCACAGGTACCAGGTGTTGCCCCTGAAATTCCACTCACCCCAATCGGGAACTTCCTGCGAGTGGGTCAGGGTGTGGTGTTGTCATATTAAAAACCCCTATGATCCTGCATGTGATTCTGAATTAGTACAGATGGTCTGCCTCCAATGCTTACAGTGGTTGGTATTGGGTTTTATGAAGAGGTGAAAGGAATAGGTATGACAAGAGGGTGAGGGGAGAGAGGATAGGAGGTGGTATCTAAGTTATATAGGGAGTCTTTTATAATCAGGTTGGTCTCCTGCCGTTTCTCTTGCAAGGTAATAGTTATTGCGCGATGAGTGTTCGAAACTCGTTCGAACTTGTGAAATGCCTCCAACAGGCCCAAATTTTGTGAAATTTGGCGGGTTTGTCTTTAGATTGGTGAATTAGGTCTTCCATTTCGGCAATTTGGCTAACCCTTTTTAGCCATTCGGCAATAGTGGGGGGAGATGTTTGTTTCTTTCTGGGGTTTTTATGTTTTTTTATTTTTTCCAGTAATAGCGGCAATCTGCGATTTTTAGCGGTACTGCGATATTGCAGCGGACATGTTAGACCATTTTGACACTTTTTTGGGACCATTGGCACATATACAGAGATCAATGCTATGAAAATGCATTGATTACTGTGTAAATGTCACTGGCAGTGAAGGGGTTAACCTGGAGGGGGCGCTCTACGGGTTAACTGTGTTCCCTCAGTGTGTTCCAACTGTATGGGGGCTGGGCTGGTGGGGGGAGGAGAGTGATCACTGCTCCCATATACAGGAAGCCTGTGATCACATCCTTTCCCCCTCTGTCAGAACGGAGATCCGTGCTTACATACACGGACCCCCGTTCTGTCACTCCGGGGGGGTGATTGCGGGTAAGTGGAGATAGAGTCTGGCCCCCCGTCAGGTGACGGCGGTTTGTGATAACGAACCAAGTTGCCGCCGTCAAGCCACGGCGGTCGGTCGGCAACTGGTTAAAGTTGTCTCTAATAGTGACAAGGTAATGTAATCCTTTCCCTATTATGACAATGCTGTTAGTCGCTGATTGCCGCCATTACTAGTAAAAAATAAAATATGTCCCCGGATATCATTTTAAAAATCTGGTCACCTTACTCTAGAAAAACTTCACGTACCATGCTCTTACATTCTGGCATCCCTAACAAATGTCACTGGAAGAGAGATCCTTGTTTTCTCTGATTCTTCCATTGAAGATAGAATAGCCACGGTAGCCTACCTCAAGGTGTGGATCCAAGAAACAAAGTAAGTGCGGGTTTTGTCCTTGGTAAGGCAAAGCTGACCCCACAACCAGCCTATACCATTCCGAGGCTTGAATTCTGTGCAGCTGTGTTAGCCATTGAAATTGCTGAGCTTATAAAATCTCTACGACTAAGGCCATGATTGGGTGAAACGCATTAGAGGGGCATGGTTAGGGAGGTGATAAGCTGTAGCCAATCTGTCACTCCATAGGCCAGGTGGACTCCCGGTGTCGGCCTCCAGTTTTCTTGAGTTCACAGCTACAGTCGTCAAGACCCTCGGAGGCTTGCACCCAGCGGTGTTATGTAGTCACCAGTCTGTATAGATGTACACTTGGAGTGGCTCTTTTGCTGCCTTCCCCTCTGAAGATAGATTAATAAGTTGGCTTCTGTGCCATTTTAAAGTCATGAATAATGGCTTTACAAGTTTATGTTAATGTTTGCATTATTCTTCCTTGTTCTTTCCTTTCCTCTTTGTCATATGTTTCCGGAATAAAAGTCTTCAATTGAAAATGCTCGGACTCAATTCTTAATTTGTTTGATATTTGAAATCCAGGCATTCAATGAGAAGTATCATGTCACACATGTATTGTCTGTTTCTTTTTTATATTATCCCTACCGCAATCGGTAGCTAGGGGGTGCGTTATAAAGTTAGCTCCACCTTCCCTCTGTATGCTTAAAGCCAGCCATAGATGGTTTGAATCATCTATGGGCAGGCTGATTGTACCCAAGTCGATCTATAAGTCGATTTTCGTACAACCAGCACGTCATATTTTTAGGATGTGATTATTGCCAGGGGCTATAGCTGCTAGCAGTAATCACTGTGTTCTCACAGCAGGGATGGCTCCCTGTGCAACACCCCACTTTGAGAACATATTAGCTCCATGGGAAGGATTCCACCATCAATGCTAAATGTAAAATCGCATTATCTATCTATGGCCTGCCTTAGTCTCCATCTTAACCAAATGTATACTGCTGGAGCTGGTCATACTATGATCTTTTGACCTATCTGAATGCTGTTTGATAAGATCTGCACAATTTTGGATTAAACTTCTCAACGATCTACAAGATGTTTTTTGGATGGAGTCACTGATAAATTATAGAGATCACACTTTCAATTCATAGACTGGCGAAGCCGAACAGAGAGACTACCTACACTATATTGCCAAAAATATTGGGACGCCTGCCTTTACGCCCACGTGAACCTTAATGGCATTCCAGGCTTAAGGCCCGTACACACGATGCAACGGTCCTACAACAACGGTCTTACAACAGCTTGTTGTACCATAATCTGACCGTTAGTACGTGCGATTACAACAGCTGATGTTCAACAGTCATACAACAGAAGTTGATGTAAGCAGGCTGGAAAACTTTTGTTGTACAACAAGCCGTCATTCGTCTGTTGTACCGTGTGTACAGAGAAGTTGGGCCAACAAAGCTGTACATGCAAAACACGCATGCTCAGAAGTCAGTAACGCCCCGAAGTGTCCGTTCGTGTAAACCAATGTTCCTACATCACAAATCATATTCACCTGAACTTCCCCTTTATACACTCATAGCACGTCACCACGTTTGGCTTGTTGCCAACAGCCGATTTTGGACAAAGTTGAACGTGCGGTCGTACGACGGTTGCACCGTGTGTACGAGGCATTAGTCCGTAGGGATCAATTAGAGTTGGCCCACCCTTTGCAGCTATAATAGCGTCAACTCTTCTGGGAAGGCTGTCCACAAGGTTTAGGAGTGTGTCTATGGGAATGTTTAACCAATCTTCCAGAAGTGCAATTGTGAGGTCAGACACTGATGTTGGATGAGAAGGCATGGCACACAGCCTCCGCTCTAATTCATCCCAAAGGTGTTCTGTTGGGTTGAGGCCAGGGCTCTGTGCAGGCCAGTCAAGTTCCTCCACCCCAAACTCACTATCCATGCCTATATGGACCTTGCTTTGTGCACTGGTCAAATTCATTTGGTGGAGGGGGAATTATGGTGTGGGGTTGTTTTTCAGGGGTTGGGCTTGGCCCCTTAGTATCAGTGAATGGAACTTTTAAGGCGTCAGCATACCAAAAAATTTTGGACAATTTTGTGCTCCCAACTTTGTGGGAACGGTTTGGGGGATGGCCCCTTCCTGTTCCAACATGACTGCACCAGCGCACAGAGCAAGGCCCATAGACATGGATGAGCGAGTTTGGGGTACTTGACTGTCTGCACAGAGTCCTGACCTCACCCGATAGAACACCTTTGGGATGAATTAGAGTGCAGACTGCGAGCCAGGTCTTCTCGTCCAACATCAGTGCCTGACCTCACAAATGCACTTCTGGAAGAATGGTCAAACATTCCCATAGACACACTCCTAAACCTTGTGGACAGCCTTCCCAGAAGAGTTGAAGCTGTTATGGCTGCAAAGGGTGGGCCAACTCAATAATGAACTCTATGGTCTAAGACTGGGATGCCATTAAAGTTAATGTGCGTGTTAAGGCAGGAATCAAATTAATTTTGGCAATATAGTGTCATTTGCTTGCTTGCAAGACTGCACAGGGAAGCACACCGTTCCTTTTCCATGGTGGATTCCCTGCTCAAACCAAGTACTATGGGTTTCCCGCAGCACAGTCATGTGACCTGTAATACAAACTAAACAATATATTGTGCTTGTGGAACCCCAATATCATGTATGCTGCAACTTTACCATGTGATAAAATTAACAATAAACAAAAAGTTGTACCAAAATCAAACCACAAAAATTATAAAAACATCAAATTGTCCTAATAGTCCAGAAAACACGTGCACATAAATCATGATAACAGTCCAAAGAGGTAGTCCTCTCCCCTGAATCTCAGTGAAGACTGGTGAAAACGGTGATCTTCTCATATAAAGAAAAACGTATACAAATTTCCATCACCACGTGAGCACCCCATAAGAAATATGCACTCACCGGAAGCAGGTGACCCTTTATTGCAGAGGGTCTAACTCACATGTGAATGAGCCCCTCTCGTGACCTCCGTCCTCCAGATCATAGACTCACCAATGCGTCCACGGTTAGGATAACCGGATACATTTGAGGAAACACAGAAGATTGCCAATAGTGCAATTACCAGCAGACGTGTTTATTGCACAGATATTCAAAAGATTTGTACATAACTCCAACAGGCGATAATAGATACAACAAAGTTGGGTGGTGTCAAGAAAGATCCTCGCCCTACCAGTTTCGTTCCAGTGAGCGTCTTCCCGGGGCATGCCTGTAAGCGCATATTTCTTATGGGGTGCTCAGGTGGTGATGGAAATTTGCACACGTTTTTCTTTATATAAGAAGATCACCATTTTCACCAGTCTTCACTGAGATTCAGGGGAGAGGACTACCTCTTTGGACTGTTAGCATGATTTATGTGCACACACGTTTTCTGAACTATTAGGACGATTTGATGTTTTTATCATTTTTGTGGTTAGATTTTGGCTCAACTTTTTGTTTATTGTTAATGTGACCTGTAATGCATTGGAGTAGATCTTCATAGTCTGCTGTGACCGGGGAACAAACAGGTCACTGTGAAGTGAAGATGACATTATTGCTTTAGATAGAGGTGTTATCATCCAGTTGTATAATCACTTCCTGGAACATTCAAGTTGTGCGCCAAAGGTGCCCAGGACTAGCGATGCTGCTACAGCCTCCTAAAATGAACCCGTGTTTTGCCTAGAATGGGAAATGTGAGAATCTCTTTATTAATCCTTCTCAATTTCTTGCATAATCCCAATTATGTCTGGTTTCCTTTCAATGACAAATAATCCTCATTGTTGCTAGTGACAACACGAAAATCCTGTTTTAGAAAGTTGTCACAATAACAGAGCAACACCAGGTAATAAATGTAATCAGCCCGTGAACTGTTTAGCTATCTAAAGACAGGAGATAGCATTGGTTGAGGTTCATGGTTAGGGGTTAGGTAGAAATTTATATTTAGTTATTATGAGGTTTACGGGTTAGGCTGAGGTTTATAGTTAGGTTGAGATTTAGGGGTCGGCTGAGGTTTAGGGGTTGGGCTACAACAAAAGGATAGAGAGGACAGGAACTAGGAACACGTATCAGGTTTTTATTGCTGTCTGTGTCCCTTTAAGGCTGGGTTCACATTTGTGCGATCACAGACATCGCATGTGATTCGCACCGCATTGCTGTGCAGATCACATGCGATGTCTGTGCGTTGCGAATTCAGATATACAAACTGGCTAAAATCACATCACATTCGCACCAAAATGGTGCAGGGCCCTTTTTTTGGTCCACACTGGAATCGGATCGCATGGGTGTCCATTCACAGAGGAAGCCGCCGCTCTGCCCCACCCCTCCTTCTCCTGGTTGGCTTACAGGCTGTGATTGACAATGGATCCCACTGCTGCCAAAAGCCAATCAGGAGTGCAAGTCACTGGAGAGCCAAGGCTCTTGCGGACATTGATGGATCGAGAGGGGGCTTCAGATAGGTATTAAGGGGGAGGGGGAGCTACTGCACACAGAAGGTTTTTTACCTTCATGCATAGAATGCATGAAAACCATGTGCCTTTACAACCACTTTAAGGTTTGGGTTGAAGGTTATGGTTACAGGTTAAAGTGGTTGTCAACCCGTGACAACCACTTTAAACTACAGGTAAGTGTATAATAAGGCTTACCTGTAGGTTCCCTGCATATCTCCTAAACTTGCACGGTTTAGGAGATATATAGAGTGTACTGTGATGTGCGCACGTCATCGGGCACATGCGCAGTCAAGAAATGGCCTCCGTGCCGTTTCTTCACTCATATCGTGCCGCAATTGGCAGCTCCCTCGCGCATGCGCGGGAGTGACGTCACACGACTCCGGCCAGTCACAGAGCCGGAGTCCGCGGCCCCGGAAGGAAGAGGGGCAGAAGATGGATGCGGCCTGGAGCGGGGACATCGCGTGCTTCCAATGCAGGTAAGTGCCACATAATGGGCTAATATGCGATGCATAGTAGCCCATTATGCTTTTACATTGCAGGGTAATAAAGAGGAAGTAAAACTCATGCAGGCTTACTTCATCTTTAGTAGATTAGTTTGAGGTCCAGGGTTATGTTAGGTTGAGGTTTATGGTTATCTTTTTTACAGCAAGTAGGGTTAGAACTTCTGTCAGGTTTTATATTGCTTTGCCCATGTTGGGAAAATTTCCCCTCAAATCCTGTCATTTATCAGGGACTGTTGGACAGGCACACCAAATAATGTTAGTAAAGTCTAAGTTTAAGGCCTCATACACACGGACGTTTTTTGACGCCGGCGTTTTCTGGCGTTTTTTGCAGCTCTCCATGTTAGTCAATGGCCCCATAAAAACGTTGGCGTTTCTGAGCTGTAGGTGGCGTCGGCGTTAGTGAGCAGAAAGTAGAACCCATGGCCATCGCGTTCTGAGGCTGTAACATTTTGACGTTTTTTGACGCCGACGCCACAATATGCCAAGAAACGCCAACATATGCCACCATATGCCACCTATTATTATACCGGCGTTTTCCGGTGTTTTTTGACGCCAACGTTTTTAGGTTGAAAAATAGCAGAGGGATGATTTTTTTAAAAAAAACGCCTATTGACGCCGACGCTCACTAACGCTCAAAAACGCCAATGCATAACGCCGAAAGACGCCGACTTTTTTTCCTTGACGTCGGGCCCGACTTTTGTTTATTTTTTTAGAAACGTCCGTGTGTATGAGGCCTTAAGCTTCACTTCTGGCAGTACTTAGCTAATATGATTAGTATTGATTTTGATAGATGGTTCCATGCTAAAACCAGAGGAGTAGACAGGTAAACTGCACTCCAGTAAAACACCAATGACATTTTATTGTGAAGACAGCATCACATAAGCAGGGGCGTATCTACCGCAAGTTTTTGCTCTGGGAGGCTTTTTTGCAGGCGGGGCAGCGCCGCCCACCAGGCAGAAGAGCAGAGGTGGCTCTTTAACCACTTCCCTCCCAGCGACCTACCCGTACGTCGCTGGAATTTTGGTGGTTGTACCGGGATGATGCGGTCCGTTCTCTTGTAATAGCAATCAGAGTGGCTTACCAGCTGCTCGTTTGCTTTTACAAGCAGCGGGAGGGGACGTCCGTCCCCCCTCCCCGCTGCCTTCCGCGGCTCTCCAGTCCCACTGGCTGGCTGTACAGCCAAGCAAAGCTGGAATTGGCTTGATCGGCTGTTCGTAACAGTAGGCCGAAAGCGATGACATGACATCACTTCCAGTTTACGCGGGAACCATTGGCGCCAGTTTTTTTAAATCTAAAGCATTCAAAAACACAGATCTTGGTGTTTTGAATGCTTTTAAGTGTAAAGGAGGGATTTGGGGTCTTATAGACCCATAAAGAGTACCTGTCACATGCCTATCGCTGTCACAATGATGTTTACATTCCTTGTGACAGCAATAAAAGTAATAATGAAAAAATTAAAGCTACAGTGTAAAAATAAAAAAAGTTGGATGGGCACTGATCAGGCTGCATTGATGGGTACTGGTGAGGCTGTGCTGATGGGCACTGATCAGGCTGCATTGATAGGCACTGGTGAGGCTGTGCTGATGGGCACTGGTAAGGCTGCGCTGATGGGCACTGGTGAGGCTGCACTGATGGGCAATGATGAGGCTTCAGTCATTGCCATAGAAACATTTGTAAAGGGGAGGGGTTAGTAAGATGACCACGCCCATGTGGGGGCATCAGAAATATTTCTGCACTCAGGCATCTGTGACCTTAGGATCAGCCCTGTGAGGGGCATTGCTATAGATTAGGGTACACTAGTGTTGCCCTCTGAAGAGTGAACTACAGTGGATCATTTTTCAGAGGGTGTTTGACAGGCGACAAGGAAGCATTATATTGCCTCCTCACCATCTGCACCACCTTGCGTTTTGGGAGTTGCCAGATATATGATCCATCCCGGGTGCCAAATGCTCTAAGTACGCCCCTGAATTGGGGTATTTCCAAATCAGACACTATCATCTGGTTGGCAGGATTTTGAATACGGGGGAGTGTCTTCTTATCACCAAGGACTTCTTCAGAAATCTCACACCCTGGATGAATAATCCTACACTCTTGGCAAAGAGCCTTTACCTGTGTTGATTTTGTGCCGTCATTCACTACCTTGACTGTCGGTTACCTTTCATAAACCCTATAAAGTTATAGACTTTCAAGTTCTTAGGAAAAAAAGTTTTCAGAAAGCAGTAAAAGAATGCCTTTGAAACAGTGGAGTCACTGTGACCAAGCAGATTTGTCACCCAAGCTTTTATAACACTTTCCCTGCTTATTACAAAATCATAGTGACATAATGATACCGGTACGACAAGAAACGAGTCTCCGCTCACTGACACCACTGGGGGTGAAGTACTGCAGTGCTATTAAAGTGACCATATATAGATCTTCAATTAACCACTTGATCTGTGGAAGGTTTTACCCCCTCCATGACCAAGCCATTTTCTGCTATTCAGCACCGTGTTATTTTAACTGGCGAATGCTTGGTCATGCAACACTGTACGCAATATATATGTATATAAACGAAAAAAGACCAGCAACTTTCTGTTATAAAGCATATCCAATAAAATCAAATTTCTTTATAAATTTAGGTCAAAATGTATCCTGCGACATGTCTTTGGTAAAAAATCTTAATAAGTGTATATTAACTGGTTTGTGTAAAAGTTATAGCATCTACAAACGATCAGATATATACCTGTATCTGAAAATTGATCAATGCTGATGTACTGATGGCCTATCTCAGTGATAGCAAGCCTTGGCACCCCAGATGTTTTGGAACTACATTTCCCATGATGCTCATGTCCTCTGCAGTGTAGTTAAAGCGGTTTTCCGGCCGATATTTTACTTTTTAGATAAAAATATCCCTATAAGGACCGGTTCACACATAGGCAACTTGTGCTCCGACTTGTGTCGTCCCAAGTCGTTTGACATCAGAAATCCCATTGAAATGAATGAGAGCCATCTTAATGTACACTACTGTAGTCGTTCCAACTTCAAAAAAGGTTCCTGTACTACTTCAAGGCGACTTCTATCCGACTTTTGCCATAGAATTCAATGGAAGTTGCCTCCAAGTCGGATCCCCATCTATATTGAAGCGACCATCTGATTGGCCACAGGCAAAGTCACCTGGCATGGAGTCGTGTTGTAAGTCACCCAAAGTCACACTGAAGTCGCCTTGAAGTTACGTTCAAATCGCCTAGGAAAGTCGCCCCTGAAGTCGGATCGCCCCTGTGTGAATGCGGCCTAATACTCATGCTTAGTGTATTCTAGTAAAGGTATGCTGTAAACTAAGGTCTGTTTGGTATTTTTGCAGCATTGTTTTCTTGCTTTATAAAGTCCCAGCACAGCACGGCCATCTCCTGTGTAAGCATCTGAAGCCAGAGTGTAGCTCTTCCTGTATTCCATGCATGCTGGCTACCCAGCATGCACCTGTCAATCTCGCACATGCTCAGTGCGTCGCAAACAGTATAATAGCTTCTAGGTCAGATTTCCGTAGCAACAGCAGAGTCAGAAGAAGTTACCGCCCCTTAGCTATGGAAACTTCTCCTCCCCCTCCAGGAACCAGGAGCATTTCCAAGGATTGTAATTCAATAAATACAAAATGTTATTTCACAACGTTTTTCTTTAATTGTAAGTGATATTCTCTCTCTCTCTCTATATATATAAATATAGATATATATCTATATATATATATATACAGTATATACACTCACCCGCTACTTTTTTCTTTACACCTTTTCAATTTAAAAAAAAATCATCAAAGTTGCCCCATCAAACTGCCCCCATCAAATTGCCCCCATCAAACTGCCCCCATCAAATTGCCCCCATCAGACTCCCCCATAAGATTTCCCCCATCAAATTGCCCCCGTCACACTGCCCCTGTGCTTGCCGCTCCCAATAGTGCATAGAGTGATGCTGCCCTTGTGTCCCACACACATCCAACACCGCCGATCACTCTGCATGAGAAGCTTGGGTAACCATGGCAACAAAAGCCTGGTTATCCTTTTTAAAAATGGCGCTGGGCTATTTCCGTTTTCGAAATAACGCAATGCTACGGCCTTGCGATGCCTATTGCCTCCTGGGATTGATGGCACACATCTCCCAGGAGACATTGCAAAGCCAGAAATGATGCGCCAGGCCTCGGCCGCATGACAGGAAGTGAAAACGATATACAGCAATGAGGATGTAAGAAATCAACAATGATAGAAGAAAAATGACCATTTGTAATTAGTGCACAGTCCACTGCTGGATGGGGAGGACTTCTGAATGTGGGTGGAACTCTGCTTTAAGCATCATGGGAAATATAGTTCCAAAACACCTGGGGGGCCAAAGTTCGCCATCACTGGCCTATCTCATTTCTTGAGGCCCTAAAATGCCAGAACAGTACAAATACACCTAAATGGCTCATTTTTTGGAATGTAGACAGTCTGAGGTATTTAGTAAGAGGCATGGTGAGTTTTTTGAAATTGTAATTTTATTGTCATAATTTTTTGGAAAATGATTAAATTAAATTTGTTTTCTTTTTCACAATTAATAAAAAAATAATACTGTCACCAATGCAGTACAGCATCATCATATGACTGGTGTGGAGGGGGATCAAGGATACTGACTGGTGACAGTATGTTAAAAAAAAAAAAACTATCATTAGAGTAGTTCTGTGTCACCATGGGTTGTGGAAAGGCATCAAGGATTTTTTTTTTTTTTTTTTTGCTGATAACTGTAACAGCAATGTTTTGAACTGCATGAATGTGTTTCAGTAACTGCTTGCCGTCCGCCCACTGTCAAATGACGGTGGAGCGGTGTGGCTCTCGTTCCGGGCGTACGTCATATGACGTCGCCCCTTTAAGCCGGAATTGCGCGCGATAGGGCGCGTGCATCCCGGCTCTGTCGTTGTCGGCGTGTCCCCAGGACACACCGCGTCACCGACGGGGGTGAACAGCCATCGGCCATGGCTGTTTACCATGTGATCGGCCGTGACAAAGTCACGGCTGATCACAAATGGCACTTCCCCCATTCGCACGGCGCATGCACGCAATCGGGGAGCGGCGTGTTCCCAGGGAGCACTGCCTGTCACCGACACTGGTATCAGCCACCGGCCGCGGCTGATACCTTGTGATCGGCTGTGATCTACTTCACAGCCGATCACATGCAATGAAAACAGAGCGGTAACTCACTGTTACCAGCTCTTCTCTCCTCACACAGTTTCTAGTGTGAGGAGAGAAGAGCTGGGATCAGTGAGTTACTGATCTTTAAAGTAAACACACACATGTCACATCCCCCCTGCCCCCCCAATGCACCAGTCATCCAACAGTCACCCCATATGCCCCCATAAAGTGCACCTGTCATCATAAAGTGTACCTGTCATCATACTGCCATCATAAAGTGCACCTGTCACCCATCAGTGACCGTGGCGTGTCACCCGTCAGTGACTGTTGCATGTCACCCATCACCCATCAGTGACCGTGGCCTGTCACCCGTCACCCATCACTGACCGCGGCGTGTCACCCATCACTGACCATGGAGTGTCACCCATCACTGACCGTGGCGTCTCACCCGTCACCTATCAGAGACCCTGGCGTGTCACACGTCAGTGACCGTGGCATGACACCCGTCACCCATCAGTGACCGTGGTGTGTCAACCGCCACACATCATTGGCCTGTCACCCAACACTGACCGTGGCCTGTCACCCATCACTGACCATGGCCCGTCACACATCAGTGAACACCACCAGTAGCCCGTGGCCTGTCACCCATCAGTGACCACCGCCAGTCATCCATCACCCATCAGTGACCGTGACCAGACACCCATCAGTGACCACCGCCAGTCACCCGTCACCCATCAGTGACCACCGCCAGTCACCTGTCACCCGTCACGCATCTGTGACCACCGCCAGTCACCCGTCACGCATTAGTGATCACCGCCAGACACCGGTCACCCATCAGCGACCACCGCCAGACACCCGTCACCTATCAGTGACCACCGCCAGACACGCAGCACCCATCAGTGACCACCACCAGTCACCCATCAGTGACCACCACTAGACACCCATCACCCATCAGTGACCACCACCAGACACCCGGCAGCCATCAGTGACCACTGCCAGTCACCCATCAGTGACCACCGCCAGTCACCCGTCAACGTCACCCATCAGTGACCTCCACCAGTCACCCGTCACCCATCAGTGACCACCATTAGACACCCATCACCCATCAGTGACCACCACCTGACACCTGGCACCCATCAGTGACCACCGCCAGTCACCCATCAGTGACCTCCACCAGTCACCCGTCACCCATCAGTGACCACCACCAGTCACCCATCAGTAACCACCACCAGGCACCCGTCACCCATCAGGTACCACCCCCAGTCACCCATCACCTATTAGTGACCACCGCCAGTCACCCGTCACCCATCAGTGACCACTGCCAGACACCCGTCACCCATCAGTGACCACCGCCAGTCACCCATCAGTGACCACCACCAGTCACCCATCCGTGACCATCGCCAGTAACCTGTCAGTGACCATCACACCCATGAGTAAACATTACCTGTAAAAGTCTCACACATTTGGCATCGCCATACTCAGGAGGAGTAGTACAATGTATTTTGGGGTGTCATTTTTGCTAGGTACATGCTATGTGTTGGAAATATCTTATAAATGGACAACTTTGTGTAAAAATGGGGTCATTTTGTGTGCAATTCCATTGTCCTGGTGCTCCAGGACCTTCAAAATTGTAATAGGTAGGTGGTTGAGAAATGAGATGTGTAATTTGTGCTCATAGAACGCCTGAAGGTGCTACTTCAATGTTGGGCCTCTGTATGTGGTCAGGCTATGTAAAAGTCTCACACATGTGGTATTGCCATACTCAGGAAGAATAGCAGAATGTATTTTGGGGTGTCATTTTTGCTATGTACATGCTATGTGTTGGAAATATCTTATAAATCAGAGATATGCAATTAGCGGACCTCCAGCTATTGCAGAACTACAAGTCCCCTGAGGCATAGCAAGATTCTGACAGGCACAAGCATGACACCCAGAGGCAGAGGCAGGATGGGACTTGTAGTTTTGCAACAGCTGGAGGTCCGCTAATTGCATATCCCTGTTATAAATGGACAACTTTGTGTAAAAAAAATGCGTTTTCATTTTTTCCCCACATTTTCCAAAAACTACTGGAAAAAAATGAACCGTTCAAAAGACTCATTATGCCTCATAGATTATTCATTGGGGTGTTTGCTTTCCAGAATTGGGTCATTTTGCGGGCAATTCCATTGTCCTGGTGCTCCAGGGCCTTCAAAAATGTGATAGGTCTTCATGACATTAGATGTGTAATTAATGTACTGAATACCTGTAGGCACTCCCTGTTGAGCCTCTGTATGTGGCCCGGCTGTGAAAAAGTCTCAGACATGTGGTATCGCCATACTCAGGAGGAGTAGCAGAATGTGTTTTGGGGTGTAATTTATGGTATTCATATGCTGGATGTGAGAAATAACCTGTTACAATGACAATTTTGTGAAAAAAAAAAAAGAAAAAAAAAATCTTCATGTTGCAAAGAATTGTGGGAAAAAATTACAACTTCAAAAAATTCACCATGCCTCCTACTAAATACCTTGGAATGTCTACTTTCCAAAAATGGGTCATTTGGGGGGGTATTAGTACTTTCCTGGCTTGTTAGGGTCTCAAGAAATGAGATAGGCCTTCAATATATCAGGTGTGATCAATTTTCAATGATTGGCACCATAGCTTGTAGACTCTATAACTTACACAAGGACCGAATAATATACACTAATTTGGTTATTTTTACCAAAGACAGGTAGCAGTATAAATTTTGGCCAAAATTTACGAAGAAAAATTACTAATTTGCAAAATTTTATCACAGAAACAAAGCCTGTAGCTGCTGCCCGCTCACAGTAAAGCTATGGTGTTTTCAGTTATTACTGTAATGTTTACTGAATTTGGAGTTCTGGCTATACACCTAACTAGCCTTAAAACTGACTCTTCCCCCCTCCTGACACCTATGCTGATCTGTGTAAAATAGATGTACAGTATCTCACAAAAGTGAGTACACCCCTCACATTTGTGTAAATATTTTATTCTATCTTTTCATGTGACAACACTGAAGAAATGACACTTTGCTACAATGTAAAGTAGTGAGTGTACAGCTTGTATAACAGTGTACATTTGCTGTCCCCTCAAAATCACTCAACACACAGCCATTAATGTCTAAAACGCTGGCAACAAAAGTGAGTACACCCCTAAGTGAAAATTTCCAAATTGGGCCCAATTAGCCATTTTCCCTCCCGGTGTCATGTGACTCGCTAGTGTTACAAGGTCTCAGGTATGAATGGGGAGCAAGTGTGTTAAATTTGGTGTTATCCCTCTCACTCTCTCATACTGGTTACTGGAAGTTCAACATGGCACCTCATGGCAAAGAACTCTGAGCATCTGAAGAAAATAATTATTACTCTACATAAAGATGGCTAGGCTATAAGAAGATTGCCAAGACCCTGAAACTGAGCTGCAACACGGTGGCCAAGACCATACAGCGGTTTAACAGGACAGGTTCCACTCAGAACAGGATTCCCCGTGAGCGACCAAAGAAGTTGAGTGCAAAGAGTTTGCTGAAGACAAGCAGACTAAGGACATGGATTACTGGAACCATGTCCTGTGGTCTGATGAGACTAGGGCTGCAACTAACGATTATTTTCATAATCGATTAGTTGGTCGATTATTGTTTCGATTAATCGGATAATAACCTTACAAAAAAAATGTGGTGTATAAATTAGTGAATATTTAAATTTTTTTTTAAAAAAAGGCAATTTATTCTTAAATATCTATATGCAGTGGTAAATGTAAACAAACAACTATATGGCTAGAGAGCAAAATCTCTAATCCATTCTGAGAATAACAGACAGAAGCATATATAATAATAAATACACCCAGAAGTAGGATATATGGGCATTTTAACTAGGAGTCGGACATGAAGTTATATGAAGGGTGGAAGGGAGACTTTTTTTTTCATGGATATGATCATTTTATATATAATCCACAATACTGGTAAAAGTTTACTTTAAATGTAATTGTAATGCCTTCTATTTCCTCTAGTCTATCAGCCTCCACCTTCTCTGGGTTCAGATGCTGATCTTCCCTGTACACAGTCTTTTTAAAGTATTTTTTTTAAAATAGCAAACATGCTATACTTACCTGCTCTGTGTAATGGTTTTGCACAGAGCAGCCCTGATCCTCCTCTTCTGGGGTCCCCCACCGACGCTTCTGGCTCCTCCTGCCTCCAGAATGCCCCAATATCAAGCTGCAAAGTATAGTATAGAGCGCCCCTATAGCAAGGTAAAAAAACTTCTACCTTTGGAAACACTCACTTCCTGCGCAGAGCTACATGAGGCATTGCTCCTCACACATTCTCAAGTTCTCAGGCACTTACTGACATTTATGTATGGTGTACTGAGCCGTATGCGTGCTGCACTGTATTTCCTGATATGTAAACAAACAATGCATTCTGTATCCAGGCCAACTAATCGGCTGGCCGATTAATCGATTATGAAAATAGTTTTCATAATCGATTAGTTGTCCATTAATCGATTCGTTGTTTCGGCCCTAGATGAGACCAAGATAAACTTATTTGGTTCAGATGGTGTCAAGCGTGTGTGGCGGCAACCAGGTGAGGAGTACAAAGACAAGTGTGTCTTGTCTACAGTAAGGCAAGGTGGTGGGAGTGTCATGGTCGGGTGCTGCATGAGTGCTGCCAGCACTGGGGAGCTACAGTTCATTGAGGGAACCATGAATGCCAACATGTACTGTGACATACTGAAGCAGAGCATGATCCCCTGCCTTCGGAGACTGGGCCACAGGGCAATATTCCAACATGAAAGCGACCCCAAATACGCCTCCAAGACAGCCACTGCCTTTCTAAAGAAGCTGAGGGTAAAGGTGATGGACTGGCCAAGCATCTCCAGACCTAAACCCTATTGAGCATCCTCAAACGGGAGGTGGAGGAGTGCAAGGTCTCTAACATCCTCCAGCTCTGTGATGTCATCATAGAGGAGTGGAAGAGGTCCAGTGGCAACCTGTGAAGCTCTGGTGAACTCCATGCCCAAGAGGGTTAAGGCAGTCCTGGAAAATAATGGTGGCCACACAAAATATTGACACGTTGGCCCAATTTGGACATTTTCACTTAGGTGTGTACTCACTTTTGTTGCCAGTGGTTTATACATTAATGGCTGTGTGTTGAGTTATTTTGAGGGGACAGTAAATTTACACTGTTATACAAGCTGTACACTCACTACTTTACATTGTAGCAAAGTGTAATTTCTTCAGTGTTGTCACTTGAAAAGATATAATAAAATATTTACAAAAATGTGAGGGGTATACTCACTTTTGTGAGATACTGTATGTACTTACCTGTTTAAAGCCCACAATGGTCAGATTGTGTGATCCAGCTCTCCTGTGTCAGCCAGTGCAGCTGCAGGGGAGAGCAGGGAGTGCCGACAACGGATGGGACTTAGGAACCTATGGGTGATGTCACCACTCCAGGCTTTACTAGCTGCTGTTGAGTGCTCTCTCCTCTCCCCTGCAGCCGCTGCTGGCCGACACAGGGGATCATGTGACTTGACCAAAACCTAAAAATAAGTAGGTATATACACCTTTCTTACACAGGTTTAACAGCATAGGTGTTAGGAGGGGTGAGGCAGGAGAGGGCTGGCAGCCTTAGGCCTGGGGGGCAAGTCCAGTCAAGTGGCCCATTGAACCACTGAATCAGCTCACCATCCATTCCCACCTGGTTTTAGAACGGATATTGATGTTATGAAGCAAGATAAATATGATACAATGTGGTAACATAATTTAATGTTAATAGCAACAAAGGAGGTTTAACAAAAAATAATGCATCAATGCAGCCTGATCAGTGCCCGTCTATGCAGACTCACCAGTGTCCAGCAATGCAACCTGATCAGTGCCCATCAATGCTGGCTCGCCAGTGCCCATCAACACAGCCTGATCAGTGCCCATCCAATGCAGCCTGCAATGCAGAGAGAGGAGAGCCACCAGATTACACAAAGTGGGGCTCTCCTGCTTACCTGGCGCGGCTGCTGTCATATGAAATCCTGCCTCCTGGACCGGCTCCTATGATGGACATCACCAGTGTGCCATTATAGAAGCTGGTCCAGGAGATATGACTTTGTAAGCAGGAGATCCCCGCTCTGTGTATTGTAATTTAATACAA
>BLSH010076402.1:558912-578478 GCA_018402905.1 Glandirana rugosa | reverse complement strand
CAAATTGTAACGGGGGTGTGATCATTATTATCGGTCAACTGGCTATTATTACTAGTGTGGGGGCAATGTTAAACTACTGGCTATTATTATTAGTGTGGGGGCAATGTTGCACTGGAACAGTGATGGTGATGACGAGTAGGGGGCAATGGTGGACATTACAGTGATGAGTGGGGGCAATGGTGGACATTACGTGATGAAAATATTTTACTACAGTATTTGGTTCAGAATTTTTTTTTTCTAGATTTTCCTTCTTTAAAATTGGGTGCGTCTTATATGCCGGAGCGTCTTATACGGCGAAAAATACGGTATATGTCGTGATTTTGACTTCTTCTTTCATAACAACATTTGTGGTCCAATTAGAACGGAGTTCCTCTTTAATTTAAGAGGACGGATTTAGGCAAAGATCACAAGAGTGTGAGTTTTATTCTGAGCATGCTGCGCCTGGGATGGGGGGGAAGGGGTGCATCCCCACCCGACTGTGAGTCATCGAATGCCACATATCTCAGCCATGAGTCACTCGCCGGTCTGCCAACGTACAGCCCTTTGCCTGCCCAGAACAGTCTGCCGGGTCGAGAGAAAAAACTGGCAGCTGGCACAAGTAAGAAAATACCCTGTATACTATATTGTTAGCTGACAGATGAGGTGCGAGGGGACCGGGGTTGCCTGAACTTGCACCGTCTGGCTGTTTCGTAACTTCCAACCAACGCTGACAGTTTGGCAAGTTTAAAGTCTAATCCGGCTACCTTGAAAAACTGTTGCCTATTTCCTTTTTATTTTAGTATGCAGAATAATTGACTTCTTTCTGCAGTCTTATCCCAGCCTTACAACAAGTTGAAGTTCATTCTCTAAAATGCTTTTGCTTGACATATAGAAGTTCGTTAAAGTCAGAAGAAAAAATTGTGGGTGTTACCTAAATTATATACACTTTTTACAGTTGCATTTTTATTTTACGTATTGCTTTTTTGAGCTTTTGCCCGTGTGCATTTAATGCATTTCAATGTGTTTTTTCGTGCTTTTAATAGCATTTATTTGCATTTGGTACAAAACAAAGGGAGTTCAATTGAACAGAGTTGCCTCTGTGCTAAGCATAGATTAACCATTTAAGCATAGATGTGTAAAGATACACTATATTGTCAAAAGTATTGGGACACCTGCCTTTACAGGGACATGAACTTTACTGGCACCCCAGTCTTAGTCCGTAGGGTTCAATATTGAGTTGGCCCACCCTTTGCAGCTATAACAGCTTCAAATCTTCTGGGTAGGCTGTCCACAAGGTTTAGCAGTGTGTCTTTGGAAAAGTTTGACCATTCTTCCAGAAGCGCATTTGTGAAATCAGGCACTGATGTTGGATGAGAAGGCCTGGCTCGCAGTCTCCGCTCTAATTCATCCCAAAGGTGTTCTATCGGGTTGAGGTCAGGACTCTATGCAGGCCAGTCAAGTTCCTCCACCCTAAACTTGCTGATCCATGTCTTTATGGACCTTGCTTTGTGCACTGGTGCACAGTCATGTTGGAACATGAAGGGGCCATCCCCAAACTGTTCCCACAAAGTTGAAAGCATGAAATTGTCCAAAATGTCTTGGTATGCTGATGCCTTAAGAGTTCCCTTCACTGGAACTAAGGGGCCAAGCCCAATCCCTGAAAAACAACCCCACACCATAACCCCCCCTCCACCAAATGATTTGGATTAGTGCACAATGCAAGGTCCATAAAGACAATGAATGAGTGAGTTTGGGGTGGAGGAACTTGACTGGTCTGCGCAGAGTCCTGACCTCAACCTGATAGAAGACCTTTGGGATGAATTAGAGTGGAGGCTGCGAGCCAGGCCTTCTCCTCCAACATCAGTGCCTGACCTCAGAAATGTTCTTCTGGAAGAATGGTCAAACATTCCCATAGACACACTCCTAAACCTTGTGGACAGCCTTCCTAAAAGAGTTGAAGCTGATATAGCTGCAAAGGTTGGGCCAACTCAATATTGAACCCTATGGACTAAGACTGGGATGCCATTAAAGTTCATGTGTGTGTAAAGGCAGATGTCCCAATACTATTGACAATATAGTGTAGGTAAGGTCCATTTCTTAAGGCCGGCTATACATTATACAATTTTCTTTTACAATTTTCCTTTAGAATTACCAAAACCATATAATATGAGGTCAAACCTAACAACTTTCAATTTGTATGCCATCAGGCAGGCCCTTGCACTACATAGTAAAAGGTAAATCTAAGGGAATTGAATAAGAAAATTATAGTGGCGTCGTCTGGGCGGGACCACAGGGGCAGTTGTCCTGGGTGCAAAATTCATAGAATTAAATCCTAACTACACTCCTTATTTTCTCAATCAGCTCATCCACCGCAGTTATTACCCTTTCGTATCATTTAACCCTCCCTCTTAGATTGTAAGCTCTAACGAGCAGGGCCCTCTGATTCCTCCTGTATTGAATTGTATTGTAATTGTACTGTCTGCCCTAATATTGTAAAGCGCTGCGCAAACTGTTGGCACTATATAAATCCTGTATAAAAAAATAAAAAAAAATTAAATTAAAAATTATTAAGGTTTTTTGTTGAGAAAAGGCAAGAGATTGGTTTGTGCGCACTCCCTTAGTGATCCATTCAGTGGCGCTCTCCCTCCTCTCTCTCCATGTTAGACTGTGGGGCAGGTGCGGCTAGGTGATTCTAGGTCACAGTGGGCAGAGTTGAGAAGAGCGAGTGGCATGCTCCCCGTTGAGTTTGTAGCAGTGCAATATTTGCTTTGCCCTGGATACTGGCAACCCATGCTATGCCGCTGGCACCCTGTGCTAGTACTGGTATACTTTTATAATAGGCAAGTAGGTTAAGTCTCCCCAGCACAGACAGCAATAAAATCTTACAGGGATGCAAATCCCTGCACTGTCCAAAACTATAATACCTTTAGGCTATATACATTGGCATTAAAGGCAGAGTTCACCTTTATAGAAAGAAAAGAATGAATACATATATTTATGCAAAAAAATAAGTGCATTTATTATTTTTTTTTCCTGCAGGCATGCCCACCAGCTTTCAGCCTGTACCTCTGTATGGCCTTTATGTTTGAAATCTGGAAGACAGGTCAGTGGACTGTAGGAGCACTCACCAGCATAGCATCCCTGCAGCCCATTGAAACTACAAGTCTGTCTGCTGCGGTGGAACATGGTACTTGTAGTTTATTCATTCAGAGGAATCTGTGAATGAATGATGCGGCTGTGTGAGCGGAGCCCCACACAACCTCACTGTTTTTTAAAAAGTGAAAGAGGGTGTGGGAGGAGAAGAACTCCCGCCCCGCTGTCACAGGTAGGGGGAGATTTGGGGGAAAGTGGGCATCCTAAATATGGGCGGAACATGTTCCAAGGGTGAGCACAGCTTTTAAAGTGTATCTGTAGCCAGTACCCATTCTTTTGAGGTTTGGATAGGGTGTGAAAAGCTTAGAACAGTGGCTTTGTTTGCTATCTATAGGGGTTCTCAACTGCGGCCCCTGGCGTCAACAAAGGGCCTTACATAATATTCATTAAATATAATATTACAGATAGCTGTCAGTCTTTGTCACAGTCATGAAGCAATAAAAACTGTAGGTGGTGGGCTATCATAAACTGGTTGAAAGCAGTTCAAATGAACTTAAAGTTGACCAGCAATTTCCCCAAGAGTGATTTTGGCTACTTTCCTTGGACCGTTTTTGCAAATCCTATCTAGTATCTTTGCTCCTGCCTCTCCCTCTCTCTTTTGGGCTCAACTCGAGCTGTCCTTTTTTTCTCCAAAACTGTTCTGCTTTTAGGTCTGAGTGAAGAATTGAATTGTATAAAAAAAATAATTACCCCTAAAAAATGTCCCTCATTTTAAATCCATCGTCAATCATGCCCACCAGGGAAAAAACTGATAATACTGCTAGCCAAATGACAGCTGCCATGAGTTATATAAGGGAAGGGGCAGGGTTAGTTGGGACATCAGGGGCTATATTAGGGTAGTCATATCACTGCTATCACCTCCCCTTTGCTGCTTTATTAGGAACCAGTGACAACGGGAAGTGTTCATATATAGAAGCAGTAAAAATACTTTTTCTAAACATGATGCTTGGCTCCCACCAAGCAGGGAGCCCAATGGGAAAACCAATGCCCTTGACCACTATTTTAAGGTGAGTTCTTTCCATTGACTACTAATGTAAGGCGCGTTCTTTTCACTGACCACCAATGTAAGGCGCGTTCTTTTCACTGACCACCAATGTAAGGTGCGTTCTTTGCATTGACCACCAATGTAAGGGGTGTGTTCTTTCCATTGACCACCAATGTAAGGCGTATACTTTCCATTGACCACTATTGTAAGGGGCATTCTTCCCACTGACAACCAATATAAGGGGCATTCTTCCCACTGGCCACCAATATAAGGAACATTCTTCCAACTGACAACCAATGTAAGGGGCATTCTTCCCACTGACTGCCAATATAAGAAGCATTCTTCCCACTGACAACCAATGTAAGGCACATTCTTGCCACTGGCAACCAATGTAAGGGGCATTCTTCCCACTGACTGTCAATATAAGAAGCATTCTTCCCACTGACAACCAATGTAAGGCACATTCTTCCCACTGGCAACCAATGTAAGGCACATTCTTCCCACTGGCAACCAATGTAAGGCACATTCTTCCCACTGGCAACCAATGTAAGGGGCATTCTTCCCACTGGCAACCAATGTAAGGGGCATTCTTCCCACTGGCAACCAGTGTAAGGGGCATTCTTCCCACTGGCAACCAATGTAAGGGACATTCTTTCCACTGGCAACCAATGTAAGGGGCATTCTTCCCACTGATAACCAATGTAGGGGGCATTCTTCCCACTGGCAACCAATGTAAGGGGCATTCTTCCCACTGACAACCAATGTAAGGGGCATTCTTCCGACTGGCTGCCAATGTAAGGCGCATGCTTTCCATTGACCACTTATATAAGAAGCCTTATTCCCACTGGCAACCAATGTAAGGGGCATTCTTCCCACTGGCCACCAATGTAAGGCGCATTTTTCCCACTGGCAACCAATGTAAAGCTCTTTCTTCCCTCTGACAACCAATGTAAGGGGCATTCTTCCCTCTGGCAGCCAATGTAAGGCGCATGCTTTCCAGAAATAGTAATTATTAGTAGGGTTTTCTGATACCAGAAAGTTATCTCAAGGGTTCCTTGGGTTAAAAAAGGTTGAGAAATACTCAAATAAGCTAAGAAACAAGATGGAATTTGGGAACTAGGGGTGGTACAACTATTTAAGAAAGCACAGATTTGTTGAAATGCTTTGAAAGGAATTTGTGTTTTATCTGTTCCTTGACGGTTACAGATATTTGAACATACATTTCACTGTGTCAGTTGTATGTGAAGTGTTGATAGTCGGCTTTTGCCTGTCTGAGTATTTCTGGTTGGACCAGGAGCAGTTTTGTCACCAAAAGGTGTCCTTCTTTCCTGTCTTAAGCTAGCCCCGGTGAACCCGCCAAATTTCAATCCATGTATGGGTACTGTGGTTGTACAGAAATCTATCTAGCAATCGACTTTGACTGTACTGCCCTGCCAAATTTTGCGTGCTTGATCAGCTCTGCAAGCTATAGCCTGCAATGCTGATCAATGTATTCTAATGGCAGGGAAGTCTCCCTTCTGCCAGAATACAATGTTGCAATAGGGAGGATTCCCCGCTGTGAGACTACACCTTGAATATGTGGATACATATTCATCCAAAAATGCACATACATATACTTGTGATGACTGTAACAAATGCACTGTGCGAGCAGGTTCTTTTTTTTTTGCTACAAGCAAAACCGTGTTTTTTAATTTACAATACACGTGACTTTACCACATGGGAATGTGTTCCCACACTGCCAACCAGCACTGCTTTACAAATTTATACTCTCTTTATTGGATGTGGCTGTTGTCATGGCTTTGGTGCCCATGGCAACTAGATGGGGTGGCACTTTAGATAGTGCCAGATTTAGACCTCAGGGGGGCCCAGGGCATTTTGGGTTCAGCAGGTTCCACTTCGGTAATTGAAGTGGTTCTGAAGTTTGTTTTTTACCTTAAAGGAGTTGTGAAGGCAGAAGGTGCATTCTATGCATTAAGATAAAGAACCTTCTGTGTGTAACAGCCCTCCAGCACCCCCTAATTACTTACCCGAGCCCCTTCTCTCTCCAGCAATGTCCACGAATGTCTTAGCCATCCAGCCTGTGAATGGACCCACGGAGCTCGGACTTGGCTCGAGTGCTCCCATAGAAAGCTGCTGGCTGAGGGGGCACTTGAAGGGAGAAGGTGCCAGGAGCTGCAAAGAGGGACCAGAGAAGAGGATGATCCAGGCTTCTCTGTGGAAAACCAACTGCACAGAGGAGGTAATAGTATAACATGTTTGTTATTTAAAAAAAAAAAATGAGCCTGTACAATCACTTTAAAGTGGATGTAAACCCTCACTTATACCCACTGAAGTGAACAGCCTCAGATGATACACAGAGATGAAGCAAATCTCCCTACATAAGTTTTACATGTATATCTGCTGTCTTCAACCTTATATATTCTTTAGAGAGTGCACATTGTGGTAAGAGATTTTCTCTTCCTGTTCAGCACTGTAAGTGAAGTCTGGGCACGCAGCCAAGACAGCTGATTGGACGAAAGGCACCCCCCTCCCCCTCCACATAGGCAGAGACTTGCAGAGCTGTGCTGTGAATAGACCAGCTCTCTGCTAATCTATTTATAGCACCCACCCTGCCACAAATTTCAGGCTAGTTTTATCTTGGTTGATAGAGAACTTGTCAGAAGTTGTCATGCTATTAACAGAGCAACAAAACAGCAGACACCCACAGGACATAGTGCTTTGGAGAGAGATAAGAAAACAATGCAGATATATGTGCCCAGCTCAAATTTCATGAATTGAGTTTACATCCACTTTAATAAATTCCCTGCATTAAAGCGGAGTTCCACTGTTTTCTAAGTTGATTAAAAGTCAGCAGCTACAAAAATGTAGCTGCTAACTTTTAACCATTTCAGCCCCGGAAGGATTTCCCACTTTAGGACCAGAGCACTTTTTGTGATTCAGCACTGCGTCGCTTTAACTGACAATTGCGCGGTTGTGCGACATTGTACCTACCCAAATGAAATTTGCGTCCTTTTTTTCCCATAAATAGAGCTTTCTTTTGGAAGAATTTGATCCCCTCTGCAACATTTCTGATCACCACTATAAACAAAAAAATAGCGACAATTTTGCAAAAAAAAAAAACCACCCCAATATTTCTTACTTTTTGCTATAATTAATATCCCAAAAAAAAAAAAAAAATTGTTAGCGGTACTGAGATATTGCGGCGGACATGTTGGACCATTTTGACACTTTTTTGGGACCATTGCCATTTAAACAGCAATCAGTGCTATGAAAATGCACTGATTACTGTATAAATGTCACTGGCAGGGAAGGGGTTAACCTGCAGGGGCTCTCTAAGGGATTAGCTGTGTTCTAACTGTATGGGGTAGCTGGGGGAGGGGAGTGATCACAGCTCCCATACACAGGGAGCCTGCAATCACATTCATTCCTTCCCCCTGTCAGAATGGAGATCCGTGTGTTTACATACACGAACCCCCGTTCTGTCACTGCGCGGGAGCTCATCTGCAGATATCGCCCAAATCATTCCCTCCGCTCTTCCTAGGACCTCCTACTTTCTAGCTCCCTGGTTACCTCCTCCCATGCTCGCCTCCAGGACTTCACTAGAGCCTCTCCAATCCTCTGGAACTCCCTGCCCCGGTATGTCCGATCAGCCCCCATCCTGTTCACCTTCAGGAGATCCTTGAAAACTCATCTATTCAGAGAAGCCTATCCCACACCCACCTAAGAACTTTACTCGGGCCACCCCAATCACATCATCCCTGCAGCTATTACCTTTTGTACCGCTTCCCCCCTCCCTTTAGAATGTAAGCTCCACGAGCAGGGCCCTCCTCTCCCTTCTGTATTGAATTGTTTTATAATTGTGTTGTCCCCCCTCTACATTGTAAAGCGCTGCACAAACTGTTGGTGCTATATAAATCGTGTATAATAATAATGATAATAAAGCAAACAGCAGATGGATGTAAATCTCTTTATAAAATTCCATACATTTGACTTTATGCGCTTTCTGAAAATGCATAAAGTCCAACCTTGTATGTATATGCATGTACAATATATACTTGTGCTCTTTTATGCATTATATAAAAGCCTTTAAGGTGAATTTTATGGGCATTTTAGTGCGTTCCACAGGGAAACAGTAAATTCCGGTGCTGGGATACTGACACTGATATTTTTCAGTGAAGGGTGGCTCCTCAACACACAGGATCCTGGGGGGGAATGTTAAGTTAAAAGAAGGACAATGTGAAGGTTACATGGTGGGTTTCTGTTGGGATTACAAAGAGCGTTATAGTCTGAGAATTAGTGTTAGGATTAAAGGGTGGATTAGTATTGGGATTGCAGGGAAGGTGTTACAGAAAGGGTTAATGCTAAAGTAATTTAAAGCGGAGTTCCACCCATTTTTTTAACATTGTCTGCCCTGCATGCTCTTATCTCCTAGTTTTCACAATGGCAATTTTTTTTTTTTTTTAATGCTTGCAAATACCTTTATTTTGGAGTTATTTGTGACTTCCGCCCCTTCCTAGCCTAGGCGATTACGTCACTAGGCGATTTGCAAGGGTTCCTGGGATAGCAGCATCATGTATCCCAGCAGTCTTTGCGAATCGCCTACTGACGAAATCTCGCGGTATTTACAGACAGTAAATGACGCGAACGTGTCTGATTGACAGGTTGCTATAGCAATGGGGCGGGACCTTCCGCCGACGCCGACATTGCTATGGCAACCTGTTAGGAAGACGGAGAGCCGTGCAGTGGCATTACTGCGCATGCGCGAAAATGTGAGGAAATCCCGGAAACAAAGACAGGAGGGCTTCGGATGCCCACAGCTAAAATGGAACCTGCCTGCTTCCGAGATCAGTAAGTAAAAAACTATTTTTAAAGAAAGTAAAATTACAACACATATGACATGTTGTAATTGTTAATGTACGTGTTAGGACCAATGCAGAGCAGTTTTTAAAGAAAAAATGTTTAGGGGACTGGAACTCCGCTTTAAATAACAAAATTGGGTTAAGCATGCAATATCCGGCAATTTCGTAAGTATGGACCCCCCAACCTGATCCCCACATGTGTACACATATAACATACTTCCTACTCTCCATGTTATACATTTTTCAATTATTTTACCCTTTAGATATGTATATATCAACCCTTGAAGAAGTGAGAACACACTCACGAAACGCGTTTGTTACATTTACTATGGACTTACTGTGAAATGTTTTATATTACTATGGATTGTACAAGTATAGTTGGGCCAATTTGTTTGGCAACATGAAACCTTCTTTCAGATGATCTTATTGGTACTACATGTAATAAATCTCTACTATGTTTTTTTACCGGCTGTGTCGCGCCTCATCTACAGTCCCACGGGCAAAACTCTGTATTTTTGAGTTACAGTGATCATTGGCCTTACAAGGTAGGTTCCTGTTGAGGTTACAGGTGTTAAGCCTCGTACACACGCTGCAATTGTCATACGACCGCACGTCCAATTTTTTCCAAAATCGGCTAGTAAAATTATCATTCGACAAAGGCGAATGTAGTGACCTGCTATGAGCGTATAAAGAGGAAGTTCAGTTTTTGTGTGTCACCCTTTGGGCCCTTTCCGCTGCATTTTGCTGTTTCAATTGCCTCTTCACGAATCTGAATTGTGAATTACGAACGCCCGGAAGTTTACACGACCGAACACTTCCAGGTCGTTCCTGGGTTCCGAACATGCGTGTTTGTACTTTCAACTTTTGTTTGTCCAACTTCAGTACAAACGAGCCGAAAATCGGACGTGGCCTTGTCGGCAGACAAAAATTTTCAAGTCGGCTCATCCAGCTTTTGTTGGACGATAAATGAAAATCAGCTGTCGAATGGAGCGTACCAACTGCCAGATTATCGGCCGACAGGCTGTCGTACGAAAAATTTTGACCAATAATTGGACCGTGTGTACAGGCGACCTTAAGTGTTAAGGTTGCAGGGAGGGTTAGGGTTAGTGTTGACATAACTGGGAGGAAATGTGTTAGGGTTACAGAGAGACTTGGGGATGAATCAACAGGAAGAGTTTGTGTTAGGGTTATTGATTACCAAGAAGGCATTAGGCTCACAGAAAGAATTAGTGTTGGGTTGAGGATACAGGGAGGGTTAGTGTTAATGTCGAGGGTACAGAAAGGGTTACTGTTGGTGTTGATGTTACTGGGAGGCTTAGTGTTTGGGTGACAGAGTTGAGGTTACCCCCCCCCACCCAAACCCCCATTCACCGCTTCACACCTCCAGTCTTTTCACTTTCCTCTATTGTCTATCATTTATGAAAAATGGAGTGGGCGGTCCCATATGTCTTTTTTTTTTTTTTTAAGTAAGCAACCTCATGAGATCTCATAGGCTCTGTAAAGAATTGATGAATCTATGTCCACTTTGATGATTCCTTGAAACCTATGAATATTCAGCATCCAC
Organism: Glandirana rugosa; assembly: GCA_018402905.1. Classification (NCBI taxonomy): domain Eukaryota; kingdom Metazoa; phylum Chordata; class Amphibia; order Anura; family Ranidae; genus Glandirana; species Glandirana rugosa. Next base: position 567,938 of record BLSH010076402.1, on the reverse strand, counting down.
CCACTGTTTGGACATGTTTTACACTATGTAAATGGATGTCTATATGTACCATTGACGTGATGACTTGGAACTGCCTTTTATTGGTTTAAATAAAATATAAAAAAAAAAAAAAAAAGAGGGAGTGTTAATGTTGAGGTTACAGGAAGGGTAGTGTTGGTGTCTATGTTACAGGGTGAAATGTGGTCCTTTCACATGGGCATTCCAATCTGGTCCGCCTGATCAGGTGGACCCGATCAGAAGCTCCATGCAGCCCTATGGACAGGGCTGCATTTTAGTGTTAAGGTTACTGGAAAGGTACATTTTAGGATTATAGAAAGAAATAGTGTTAAGGTTACAGGGAAGAATAATGTTGCAGGTACAGGGAAGGTTGGTGCTTGTGGTTACCTGGAGGGTAAGTGTTAGGATTAAAGGAAGAATTAGGGTGAGGGTTAGTGTTGAGGTTACTGGCAGTGTAAGAGTTGGGATCACAGGAGGAATGAGTATTGAGGTTACAGGAAGGGTTAGTGTTGAGATTACTGAGAAGGCGTTAGGTTCACAAGAAAAAATTGTGTTGAGGTTACATGGAGGGTTCAGAAAGGGTTACTGTTTGTGTTACTGGGAAACTTAGTATTAGGGTTACAGGGAGAAATAGGAGTTGAGGTTACAGGAAGGGTAGTGATCATAAGCTACATGCAGCCCTATGGACAGGCGGATATGAATAGCCTTGTGTCAGTTTACATCGGCCTACCGTTGACACCATCCAGGTTCTGTATGGAAAGGCAAGGGAATAGATAAGATGGCTCACCTGGACGAACATCTGTGCACAGACTAATACATGTTCCCTCTCGTGCCCGCAGGAATTGGGCACTCCCATTCGCGTGTGCATACCCACGCTGGCACTCACATTCACTCGTGACAGATGTTGGTGCCAAATGGACTAAATAAACTGGGCCAGTGCTCAGGATCAGTGCTGCTTTGTCTTCAGCCTGTGTGTGTCCTGTGATCCCGTATCCTGATTCCAGTTGCTGACCTGGCTTGTCTTGACTACTCTCTGAACCCCGTCTGCAATGACATCAGCTTGTCTCCTGACTTCCGCTTCTGTCTGTTCCATTGGCACCTGCCTCACTGATCAGTTTGAAACCTGGCTTATTTGCTGACCACTCTCCTGCCTGTGCCCTGTACCTGATCTATCCTGTGTGTATGACCTGGCCTGCCTGACCCTTCTACTCTGCCTGCTGTCACTGGTATCTACCTACCACCCTGCTGTCCCAGCTGAACTACAGTTTGCTACCAGCAACCATCTCACGAAGCCCTCTCACAACTTGACCTGCCCAGCGTGGACAGGTTCCTCTTCAGGGAGGAACAATTGCCATCTTTCTTCCAGCTTGTCCGAGGGGCCCCTTCAGTAGACCACCCTGTCCCACAGCTGCAAACAATCACATTTTTTTATGGATGAATATGGACTAATGGGGCTTTCTTGGGAGAGTCAGCAGCTAATAGAGGTTCTGGGCGGTCACTATCCAAAGCTTTGAAAATCAAACAGCTAAGAGACTCCACTGCTTTTTCCTTCCTTAAGTATCCAATGGCTTCAGCCCCTGTTGACCCTCTAGCTCTATATTCTATTCCTTTACACAAAGCCTTAACTTTGACTCTAATTGAGTCCACTTTTCCTTGCAAGTCTCTGAGTCATAAAATTTCCTCAGTAAAGCATCAGTGTCCCTATTCTTGATTCCAAAACAATATTTTAAACTGAAACAGAACCTAAACAGTGACGACTACCATCAATGTCCCGTTGCATCCAGCTTGGCTGTAGCAAAGACAAATGTGAATAGGTTGCTATTTATTTTAAATTCTGCCCCGCACAAGTACTCTTTTAGCTTATCCACTACCCACTTTCAGGCCAAAAGTTTACACTTCTGAGTAATGTAGTTTCTCTCAGACGGGGAAAGACTTCAGCTCATGTAAGCAACAGGTCTCATAAGCCTATCATGATATAATACACGACCTAACCCTTCTCTGCCGATGTCAACATACAGTTTATAAGGCTTCGCTGGGCCAGCATTTGCCAATACTGGGGCATTGGTCAAACTCCATTTCAACTGATGTAAAGCCTGTTGTTCACATTGATTGGACCATTTTCCCTCTATGGACTCTTGGGACTCTCTCAGCCCTTTGGTTTTGTGAACCCTTTCTGTGGTCTCTTGCTCTTTTTCATCTTCTTCAGCCCACAGGAGCTCGGTGAGTTGTTGGGCTATCTTTGCAAACCCATCCATGTACCTCCTGAAATAAGAATATAACCCCAGAAACAATTTCAGCTCATTCCCATTTCAGGGCCTGGTCTAGGTGGTGATGGCTTCCAACTTCTTAGGGTCAGCGGCCATTTCCTCAGTGGAGACAAGGTGCTCGAGGCATGGGCGTCCTCAGATTGGGGCGGGGGGGCAATTGCCCCCCCTGGAATCAGGAATCAGATCGGGGGTTCCCCACACGGTCCTTATCCCCTGGAGCCATGTATGCAGTTTCTGACAGTCTCTTGGGCCATGTATGCAGTCTCTGATCGTCTCTTGTGCCATGACCACAGTCTCTGACCATCTCCTGTACTATGTCTGCAGTCTCTGACCATCTCCTGTACCATGTCCGCAGTCTCTGACCGTCTCCTGTACCATGTCCGCAGTCTCTGATCATCTCATGTAGTATGTCTGCAGTCTCTGACCATTTCATGTAGTATGTCTGCAGTCTCTGACTATCTCATGTAGTATGTCTGCAGTCTCTGATCGTTTCCTGTACCATGTCCGCAGTCTCCGACCATCTCCTGTACTAAGTCTGCAGTCTCTGACCATCTCCTGTACCATGTCCTCAGTCTCTGACCATCTCCTGTACTATGTCCGCAGTCTCTGACCATCTCCTGTACCATGTCTGCAGTCTCTGACCGTCTCCTGTACTATGTCTGCAGTCTCTGACCGTCTCCTGTACTATGTCTGCAGTCTCTGACCATCTCTTACACTATGTCTGCAGTCTCTGACCGTGTTAATGTGATAATGACGAAAAGCGGCAGAACATGGGTGCCCTTAAAATGATGCCCCCCCCCTAAAAAAAGTTTTGCGGACGCCCATGGCCCGAGGTAGGTGACGGATAGCTGATAGAGTTGGCAGGGGCCCCAGTCAAATCTTGTGACATTCAATTCAACTTAAAGGGTTGATTTACTAAAGCTGAAGAGTGCAAAATCTGGTGCCGCTGTGCATGGTAGCCAATCAGCTTCTAACTTCAGCAGTGTAAGGGGTATAGCTAGATTTACTTGCCTAATCTTTACCCGAATTTCACTGGAGAACCAGTAGTATTTCTTACACCGACGGGGACTTTCCTATGGATCCTCCATAGTACCCTCAGCAAAATTATTTTTGGGTATCGACTCAAACCCGAATCATCCTTCTGTGAATGACTCTCGAGAATGAAGTAAGGGCCGGACCGATTCCAACTTAACTTGACTGAGGCCCATAGACACATCACTCCACTTAGCTGTAAGACTGTCAAGCCCATCCAATTTCTATACCTTTGTTTCAGCTAGGGCTTTTTGTTTTTGAACCATATGTTGGTATACTGTCTGCAACATGTGATGTATCCCTTCTTGGGCAGCTTCACTCTCTGAAATGTGAGGTGCAAGGAGTCAAACTAAGGCCTCGTACACACGATGCGAATTTTGGACAACAGAACATCCATTTTTTGTTGGAAGCTTGTCTCATGTCGAAAGTGAAGAGCGTACTAATAATACGAAAATTTTCATATGACCGAATTCAATGTCAGAAGTGACGTAATGTGTTGAATAATTTTGTATGTGTTTTTTTTTCATTTGTGAGCATGGGTAGTCGTGATCGTATGATTTTTTTCGTGCAAAAACCGTACTAATGGTACGAAAATCGGACGTTGAGTTGTTGTACGAAAAATACATTTTATAGCCTGCACTTCCAGCTTTTGTCTTACGAAAAATCAAAATCAGCTGTCGAAAGGAGCATACTAACGGGAAGAATTTCGGGCGATTGGCCATCAAACGAAAATCCCCGTCCGAAATTTGCATTATGTGTACGGGCCTTAAGTCTGTGTTCGTCCCTACTATCATGGAACTCAGATTAGCCCCTGGAGGTCTGGAACACACAGTGGCCAAGATGTCAGAAGTTTCAAGTTGTCTACCACCTATAGCCTAATTTAATCTTGACTGAGAGGCATTCATTATAGGGGAGTTTCTTAGTCTAGGTTCACACCTATGCCTTTTTTACCACATTTTGCAGTTTCCAGAAACGCACTACAGTCCATTTAACATGGTTTCCTATGGATGTAGTTCACATCTGTGCGTTTTGCAGCATTGCATTTTGCATGCCATAGACTTCAATGGAGCTGCACCAGAAACGAAAGTGGTGTTTTTCTGATGTGGTTTTACCAAGATTTTGCTGCAATTTGCCACTTTAAACCAAAATTGTGGGAGAAACACACGGTAAAAACCCAGGAAAAAAAACATGTAAAGTCCCTATTCCCCATATCTCCAAGTCTTCCAGCTTCTATAAAGGCAAGCACTTCAGGTGTTTGTCATAAAAGTCATGGTAGATTAAAATCCCCAACCATTAAGGCCTCATACACACGGGCGTTTTGCACGCCGGCGTTTGTAGGCGTTTTTTGCAGCTCTCCATGTTATTCAATGGCCTTCTAAAAACGCCGGCGTTAGTGAGCAGTAGAGGGCGTCGGCGTTAGTGAGCTGTTTTTAGAACGCGGGACCATCGCGTTCTGTAGCTGTAGCGTTTTCCAATCGGCAAAACGCTCACTAACGCTTGCTAGCGCCGTACCGGCGTTAAGCGTTTTTTGACGCCGGCGTTTTTAGGTTGAAAAATAGCAGAGGACTGATTTTTTTTAAAAAAATGCCTATTGACGCCGACGCTCACTAACGCTCGCTAACGCCGATGCAAAACGCCGCAAAAACCGCCGATTTTTTAAAAAACGTCGGACCTGGCGTTTTGCTTATTTATTATAAAACGCCCGTGTGTATGAGGCCTAAAAAACAAAAACTCCCCAATATTTTTTACTTTCTGCTATAAAACATATCCAAAAAAATAAAAAGCTAATTTCTTCAAAAATGTAGGCCAATATGTATTCTGCTACATATTTTTGGTAAAAAAATCCCAATATTGATTAGTTCGTGCAAAAGTTATAGCGTCTCCAACCTATGGGATATACTTGAATTTTGATTTATTTATTTTTATACTAGTAATCGTGCTGATCAGCGACATATAGCAGGACTGCGATATTGCGGTGGACATTCTGACACCTTGTGGGAATCAGTCACACTAATACATTGATCAGTGGTAAAACTATGCACTGTCACTGTATTAATGAGACTGGCTGGGAAAGGGTTAAACAGCTAGGGCAATCAAAGGGTTAAATGTATGATTAGCCAGTGTTTGTGTACACTATATGTGGTGCTTTTACTGAGGTAAGTCATGGATTTTATTTCCCTGCTTCGCTGGGAATGAAAATCCATCACTCCCCCCCCCCCCCATCAGGATGGAGCTCTGCCTTACTAAACTTGAAGTTTCTACTGGGCTCTGCAGTGGTTTCCCACAAACTCTGAGCAATTAATGGTTTCTTTTGCACTTCTGGGACATCCCATTCTTCCAAAGCCTGCATAACCTCTTCCATCCAGGTTTTATACTCTTCTTTTACAGCAGGCACTGGCTGTGCGCCAGAGAAGAGTATCAACTTCCTATAGCCTGCTCCTGAATGGACAACACTTGCCTAGTTACACTTAGTCATAAAACTTTCCAGGGCGGTGAAGAATTCTGCCCCTATGGTGACTGAGGCTGCTGGTGCTGAAGTCTGTTCCATCTGAGTTGCCTGGCTCAAGGTCAGCATTCTGCACTCTCAGATGAGCTTCGAATTAACTGCACCCTGTCCCCTTGAAAGCCAGTTGGAATTCTGGCCTTCCATTCTAACAAGACAGGAGACTCCCTGACAAACTCTCAGATCCACCAGAAACAGGCAAAACTGTTGAGACCATTCACTGGATCTGTTTGTCTATCTAGGTTACTCCTATAAGGCCTATAACTACACAGAGCCCAGTTCTACCAATTTTGTTATTCGCACCATTGGGCAGCAGCAGCAACTGTGGTGGCTTGGTTAATGGAGGCAGTCATCCCTTTTACTGTTGATCTCAAATGTTTATCCCGGACGAGCCCCCACTCGTTAAGCTCACAATTTTTTCAATTGAAGCAGTTTTTCCTTTCTCTAAAATAGAAGCAGAAGAGGGGAGGTTCTCTAATGCAGTTTAGGCTTACAGGGTGTTCACCGCATACCTCATACCCTCCCAGGGAGTGGGTTCTTGAAATCCATGTCAAGATTCTGAACAGCAGTTTGTTTCTGGGATTCTTGGCTCAGCAGCAGTCACCAGAAACAGGGTCCTGGCCTCACTCAGTGTCAGTCTCCAGTAGCAAGGTTCTGGATGCACTTGGTGGCAGCCACCAGCAGTGGGACTGCAGGTTTACTTGAAAGCCATTACAACACCGTCCATCGCAGGGACGGACTGCCCGAGGGCCCTTGCCCAGTAGGAGACTCCATGAAAGGCTCCTGGTACTTCAGTCCCAAGGAATCTGTGCTGATCCTGGAGCCCAGTGCCGGACCAAGTTCCAGCACTGAGCTCCGGTACCTGGCCTGACAGGGGCACGCTAGCATGGGCACTCAGGACACCTTTCCCACATCTGTAGGTGTTTTTTTGTTTGGCTTGAGTGTGGACAGGGACACAGGGGGGGCCTGTGATCTTCTATTGCCCGGGGGCCCCATGGGTTCTGCCCAGTCTGCCCCTGATCCATCGTCTCTTGTCTCCCCTTCTATCCAGTTCCTTCCCTTCCTTTTTCTTGTCCTCTTGTCACTTCCTTTTCAGATTGATCTAGACACCCCCAAAATGGCTGCCCCTGTGGTCTTTTTAATGATGGCTTTCACACCCCTGTATTCCTAGATGATCAGCTAGTAATCTTCTTAAAGATGGCTGCTTTCTCAGTTCCATAGTAGAATAAAAATCCATCAACAGCAAAAGAAGCAATAAAGTCCCACAGCAACTATAGTCCTGGTTACACGATCATAATTTACAATCGTAAATTATCAATTGCATCTCTGTTTCCACCATGTAATCTCATAGTCTAATCAATTGAAATATGATCAGATTCATGAAGAAAGCATCTCAGTGCTTCAGATCAATGCAAAATGATTGATCATTTTCCATCCTGATCAATTAAATCTGATCTAAATTGAGTCTAAATCAATCAGAAGTGAAGTTATGCCTTGTCGATTCGTTTTTTTAAGTTCAGTTGGTTTAATGAAATCGCACATCCATCAGATAATAGAATTGAAGTGTTATGGCCACCATAAGGCTTTTTTCAGACTTGTTGTACTACTTATCACCCTCTGAAAAGTGATCTGCAGTGGATCGCATTTCAGAGGGTGGTATAGCAGTGGCTGATGTGTTCAGGAGGCGCTATTGCCATCTCCCGATTACCTGTTTTTTTGTTTCTTACTTTTATTTTTGAATTGGCAAAGGGTTATTTTACATTGTGGGACCGCACGGCAACTGCGAGTTGAGCATTCGTCTCTTGGTTGTGGTACGACCCCACTCGACTCAGCAGGTGAGATTAACAGGCAGTGCCTCCTGTCAAACTCTGCACCCCAAGTTAATAATGGTGTGACCGTGAGGCAAAGGATCTTGGCCAGGGCATGTGTACAGCCCTGTCTGGCTGTATTTTTACAGGTGTGGGGGGGGGGGGGGAGTAAAACTGCAGCTCAGTTGCCTGTTTTTACAGTTGCATGTCTGAAAGAGCCCTATGACTGCAGCAGACAGAATCTGGAACAGCTGTGCATGGCAACCAAATCCGCTTCTAGCTTTCATTTTCAAAACTTAACTGAACAAGCAATAGCTACAAGCTGGTTGGTTACTATGCACAGCTGCTCCAGATATAGTAACTTCCCCAGACCTACTCTCCTTTTATGAAAGGCCTTGCTCTAACCTCACAATAGTTTGTTCTGACACCTCTTGTTTGATGAGCTCAGAGGCCTTAGCTCAGCGGGACAATGTCCTTGGACAGGACTTGAGAATTTTGGTAGTTATGAGCCGTCTGCATTGCACAACTTGCTGCATTTTAGGGATGGGTGATGGAGGGGGGAAGGGAGGGGGAGAGGAAGATGATGCTGTGCGGTCGGCAGCCTACAACGACTTCCTGCCTGCCTGACCACAGTCTGCGAGCGTTGCCTGGCAACCAGACACACACACCTTAGCAACAGAGTGACACGGTTTCCGGCAGCTCCTGTTTCATGCATTTCTATGGAGATGACAAATAACACACGGCCATTTCTTCAGGCGGGGAGTGCGAAGTACGATTACCGTGTGCAAAGTCCAATAATCCTGTATAGGGGAGATCAGCAAAAACAGGAGACCGGCTTGGCGTGGAATGCTGCAATTCCAATTATTAGTACATGTGGATTTATCTGATAAAGCACCCCCCTTCACAGTAAACCATGAATACATACAGCATGGAGCATCCACAGAATACAGAATACACAACACAAAGTGCTTACAGCACTCAACCTAGAGGACATAGAGAATACACAGAATGTATGGAGAATACACAGAGTACATAGAGAATACACAGAGTACATAGAGAATACACAGAGTACATAGAGAATACACAGAGTACATAGAGAATACACAGAGTGAGTACATAGAGAATACACAGAGAACATAAAGAATACATAGAGGACATACAGCACATAACATAGAGGACATAGAGAATACACAGAGTGCATAGAGAATACACAGAGTACATAGAGAATACACAGAGTGCATAGAGAATACACAGAGTACATAGAGAATACACAGAGTGCATAGAGAATACACAGAGTACATAGGGAATACACAGAGTGCATAGAGAATACACAGAGTACATAGAGAATACACAGAGTGCATAGAGAACACATTGTGTATTCTCTATGTATTATTTGTTCTCTATGTACGAGACACATAA
>BLSH010076402.1:515103-528983 GCA_018402905.1 Glandirana rugosa | reverse complement strand
CCCCCCCATGAATGATTGATCAGCCGGGTGTTATCTACACGCATGCACCAATAATAGATCTATTACTATACAAGTCTACATTGCGGATACATATAAAGCTCCCTGTGATGTGAGCGGAGTGCGGCGTCTACTCCACAATATACGGTAGAGGTTCCCTCCCTCCCTGTGCTGCATTACGGGAGTGGAGTAGTGCTGATGACGCAGATGTCAGCTTATAAAGGGGTTTCCCCATGTCTGGGAGCACAGGGAGAGGAGCCGAGCACCGGGCAGGACGGGCTGTGCGGAGGGTGAGCGCTGGGCATTGCCGGGCACTGTCCTGTGATAAGTATACAACCTGTGTTATCTCTATACACTCTACTGATAGAGACATTGCAGACAGTCATCTCTACAGCCCTGCACCAATCACAGCCCTCCTTTCATCAGTGATCAGCAGGGTGAGTGGTGAAAGGTGACTGCTGATTGGATGCTAAGCACTAGACAGCTGTTTGGTGTTGTTGCTGCTTTATTTCTCCTGCCCGTCAAGGTTTGTGAAATAAAGACTGTCTGTGTTGCTTTCATAGCCAATCAGATATTGATGTTGGGGAAACGATGGGCTGAGATTGGTCAGTTTGGTGGTGGAAGGTGGCTGTAGGTGTGGAAGAAGAGCCTAGCAGTAGATGCCAATTGGACTGTATCATGGACAATAATTAACTATGTCACTACAGACAGTTCTTATTTCAGACATGCTGTAAGGTAGGTATACTGGATCTTGGAAGCAGGAGGTAGAAACTGAACGGTCTCATGTAACTACAGACAGTTCTTATTTCAGATGACTTGACAAATGCTGTGATTTGTGTTCTCTGCTCAGCCAGGGGTGGGTCTACCGTGCAGCTGCACAGGGGCCCTGTGGGATGGGGGCTCATTTATACTTGAGGGCATGGGAGTGGTCCTGTAGATCTGTCACTATAGTGAACATGTGCTTACTTGGCTGCTAGTTGATTGGACCGGGTGCAACAATTGGCCTTACACCAGGCTTGGGTTGCCCATGTATGGGTGCTGCATCAGATCATGGCTCTAACTGGGTGTGCTGGGACTTGTGGTTCTCCCCCAGAATGCACCACGTGAGTGGGATGTGCTCATTGCCTTTATACTTTGCTGGTGTTGCAAAGCGTCAGCTCTGGCTGGTTTTGACGTTTTGCGGCAATGCGGTCTGCTTTGGATTCTGATGCTTCCTCCCGTTGGCAGACATGGACCTCCCGGGATTTTTCGGTGCCCGGATCGTGTGGGCACACCGGGGCGACTGAGGTCTATAGGCAGCGCTGATTTCACGTCTATTGCTGGCTGCCGGTGAGTCAGTTTTTCCAATGAGCCCCAGTAGGCGTCCGTTCGCCAACTGCAGACCACATGGCGATGGCGTTGCAGTTTTATTTTTCTTGATGTGGTTTCTGGAATTGAAATACTTCAAGACTAGCAAAGATTATGTAAAAAGCCATGGTTGGCGTTGCGTAACTTTTAACTGTAGTGTGGGGTGTTTTTTATTTTATTTTTTTAAGAAAAAAATATCTAAGTGAAAATATTACTTATAAAATGTAAAATGTTTATAAAAATAATGGGAAAAAAATATATATATAATTTTTTTTTTTTTTTTTTTTTGGAATTTTGTACAAAAACAACTTTTCATTTGCATCCACTAAGTGGTGCAATAGATCAGTTACACAATATGACCTCCTATATCCACAATAATAATTAAACTTGTAATAAAGTTGACAGTTTGGTTTCAGTAACCTCTGTAGCTTTAGATTATCCACTGGTGAAGGATTCATTTTTATTCAATTAATTTTTTTTTTTTGGTCCCTCCCAACACTTCACGCCTCTGAAAATCTTGGTGTTTAATCATCCATTGACTGTACAGGGAGAGGTGTGAGCAAGGTTCAGGTACTTGGCAGTGTTTCATGCGACATTGAACATTGTTTGGACAGCGCATGTTGCATTGACGCATTTTCTATCTGGCCAGCTTTGTCTTTCCTTGGGTTTTTTTTTTTTTTCTTTTTTCTCTTCCTGTTCAGATAGTCAATGAATGAATCCGCCCTTTCATTCAGCACTGCCAGAGGTGTGGGCAGTCTCCAGCCATGTGTACGTGGGTGTGTGCAATTGTGAGATCAGGTGTCTGCAATGTGGAACAGAGGTATGGGGCTGATTGCTGCTTATACAACATGCTGATCAGCCAATGAACTTGGAACACTCTGTATGTTCTCGGAATTGGGTGACCCAACTTTTTTTTTTTGTTGGAAAAAGTTTCAGGTTAAATATATTTGAAAATAAATTGCAGATCTTGACTGCTCGTGTCCTGTAAATACTGAGCCTGTTCCAGTACTCATGCTGAATGTTTGTGTTTAGTGGGGAGGGGTCTGTCTCATAATTGCTTAATCAGGGTTTTGTAATAACATGACAACACCCAAACTTTTATTATTTTATTTTTTTTTTCTCCAAACGCACTTTCGTGCTTCTCTTGGTTACTGTGTTTTGTATAAGCATGACAAAAAAAAAATGCTATGTTTCAAGATGGTTACGTGAGCAGGTGGCTGAGAATTCTTAACTACTAACGCGCAAGAGAAAAATAACCTGAAGGGCGCATTCCCACCCAGCAAATTTTTTTTTTTTTTTTTTTTTTTTTGTCGCTTTTTAAATTAAACTATTTTTATACAATACACTTTCCCTTCCCTCGCCATCTCCATTCACCCATCCAGAACCCCAATCCTGGCTATTTGACAAAGTCCGTCATTTGTTCTCGTTGGCTTCCTCCAACCACATTAAAAAAAATAATACATTTATTGATCGGCCTCAGGTTGTGGAGTGGTATTGTCTTTATCTGTGCTAAAACATATTTGCACTTTTTTTTTTTTTTTCTCTCTAAAACCAAATATTGCAACACAAACTAGGTGGATGGTGGAATCTTCCAGTCGTGTGCCAGGACAACCTATTCTGACTGTAGTACTTGTTGCTGCTGCTACAACACCCCAATTGGCTGCTGATCAGACCTTTCCAAAACCTATTCCTCTAATAGAAGTTCTATCACATTCTGTTGAGAGGGGACAGCCACACACAAATTGCAACTTATAAACCAGCTGAATTTTGATCAGTGTATGGCCGGTGTTGTCTGCTGCAAAATCTGTTCAATCCCCTTGTAAAGGTTTTTAAAAATGTCATATATGCCTACTCTGTGCAATAGTGGCCCAATCTTCTTCTGGGGTCCCTCATTGGCACCACTTAAATTTCCTCTTCTGGCTGCCCCATAGCAAGCACTTGCTATGAGCAGATGTGCAGGATTGACCCTGAGCCAGGCTGTGTGCATCCATAGACACACACAGCGTGGCTCACTGGGGCACTCTATTGGGGTAAAAAAAAAACCCTTTACAACCACTTTAATGTAGCTGGTCTGGATCTATCCAATATAGTGACCTTTGGTAGTTCTTGGTCAAACCTGGTTATAAATCACTAAGGGCCTGATTTTCTGTGTTACAAAGCAATTGCTATTTTCAGCAATGTTCCGATCATTATGTCAATTGGAGCAAGGACTTGGATATGAATAGCATTAATGCTGGTTAGATTAAGCACCTTGAATGGCAAGTTGGGGGGGCGCGCGAACAAGGTCACCTACTCATCCTTGATCACATGTCCTAACCTAAAGGGTCCTACTGTTCCCTCTGGCTCCTTGTGGCTCTGACTTTTTCAATGAGCTCTACGTTGGTTGCCAAGGAACTAAAAATTCTAATGACTTCCAAAACTTGTCTTAGTCCCACCCAACCTTGCAGAAGTTCAGGTTGTAGTACTTCCATTGAGCTGCACACCTCAATATGCTATAAGTAGACTATACAGTGGCTCAAATAATTACAAATCCAGCATTCCTACAAGTTGGTACATCCTAGTCCATCCAGTCTTCCGGACGTTTAGGTCGGAGATCCGATTTACTAAAGGACCTCCACACCCTGGCATGCTAGAAGTAGACTGTCTTGGCAACCAGATAGAATGCTGGGACTTGTAGTCCCATCTAGCTAGCCTTGGTATGGGGCTGTGCTCCACATGCTGTTATGACTCACGAGTCCTCTGCAGACACATCCCATGATTTGGCTGGATGTTTTGGCTCTGGTTGCATTTCCAGTATTTGGGCTCCAAATTCAAACCACTTCAAATTTTAATAGTGGTGACGTGTGCCCTGTAACTGCTCCCGCGCCACTCTGTCTGCCAGCAGAAAAGTTTATAAGCCACAAAGCCTCCCCTGTTTTGTACGGGAAGTTTACTACTCCTAGATTGGTGGATTCTATATCGTGGGTTTTTTTTTTTCTTTTTCTTTTTTTCTTCTCCTTGTGCAAGCCTTCTACTGGAAAGTTCTAGTAAGAGGAGAAACCTGCAACCTGCAAAGTAATTTTTCTTCCGTGAAAAGGCAACTGTCTGCCATTCAGAGAAAAAAAAAAAATCTAATTCTTCCTTTGAATCAAGGCTTGGGGGCTCAGCCATAGAATAATCCTAGGTGGGGCACCAGACTAATCCCCTTTTACTCTATGCTCGCTCCTCCTTTTCATCAACTTTTTTTTTTTTTCTTTCAGGAGTTTAGATGGTGGTTCCCAAATGTCTCTTGCACACACCTGCATTCAGTGTCTCTGTAAAACAACTGGTTCCTATTAAAAAAATGGTTGCTAAAGGGCAACCGTGGAAATGATCCAAGTATGTACCTGTGAATGTCCACAATTTTGCAATCTGTTGGCCATTGACCTATGTTGCTGTGTAAGGTGTAGTGCTCCAGGATCTGTAAGACTTGACCATGGAAACTGCTTTGGTGCAACCTGCAATCAAGCCTCAACATATAAGGGGGCAGTGTGTCTCTGGGGCACCCCCAGCACTGCAGAGTCTTGGTAGGTGACGTTTCTCCCACAGTTTGGTATCAGAGCAGGTTAAACCTGGACAGGGGTCAGCTGTCCACATTGAGACCAGTTTGGAGGCAATCTCTAAAGCCGTTATGAATCAGGGCAGCTGAAACCTATGTAAAGGGGTTTGCTGATCACCTTCAAATGTGGGGAGGATATGGGGGCACCAACCTGCATGGAGGATATTGAGTCTGCAGAGAACTATTTCTCCACTAGTTTCCTGGACTTGTAAAGTAAACCTGCTCTTTGCCCATCCTACCAAGTGACAGGTTACCTTCATCGGTGAGCTCCTCAAACATGTGTTTGCACACCAGTGAGTCAAACCGTGTGTGTGTGTGTGTGTGTGTGTGTGTTGTGAACTGCAGGTGTTTAATGCATGTATCTTGACCGTAAACTGATGCAAAACAAAGAGCTTCATGTCCGTCTGGCCAAAAAGAATTTGCTAAAGGCAAGGAGAATCAAGGTCTGTTTAGAATGCTCCTTTGGTGTCTGGCTGAACTGGTCCTCTTCTGTGGTCATAAATCTGGTTTGGAAAGCTATATGGTTGAACCCTGCAGCTCTTGGTAGATATGGCCTCTTGTTTTGCTGTCAAGAATTTGGGGACCCAGAGTGCAGAGACCTAAAGAGGAACTGAAATTCTCCAGAAACTTTTTACATGCAATTTCTGTCTTGGGCTGTGGTTGTGCATACACACTATAGTGATCTCATTGATTAGTGACCAATTCCTCTAAAATATTTGCTTCCTCCACTATTAAAGCATTTAAAAAAAGTACCTGCTCTATGCAGTGGTATTGCACACTGGGACCTTTACCACCTTTGGGAGTCCCTTGCTGGCGTTCTCTGCTCCTTCTAGCAAATGGCCCCCATAGCAGTCTGTGCCCCTCGGCCAGGTCGGCCCTTATGCAAGACCTATATTTAAACTCATGTGAAAGAACACTTCCAGGTTATTTGCCTCCCAGAATAATTGTAGTAACCCCAATAACGCCTTCAGACTGAACAAGGAGAACTTGCTGTTCCAGGTGAGGCGCCTGATGGATCCAGTGGGTGCTTGCCTCTGTGTAATAGACCTAAAGAATGGCTGCACACCACAATGATCCAAGATCCTTTATTAGGACATCCCAAAAGGCACTACAGGTACAGAATGCCTGGTAGATGCGCTTAATCGTTAATGATTAAGTGCACCTGAAGTGTGTGAAATGCGTCTACCAGGCATTCTGTTCCTGTACTGTCTTTGTGGATGTCCTAATAAAGGCTCTTGGATCAACAATACCATCACTTGTTCAGGTGTCAACCAGGGTCCGCCTCTAGCCACATGCTACACAAAGTTTGGCTCGGTTCACACTACCACGACTTGGAATCCTACTTGTGAGACCCGTTGCATGTATGACCTGATCCACACTTTTTGCATTACAGAACATGTTCCATAGGGAACCATGCTAAATGGGCTGTAGTGCAAATCTGCAAAAAGCACTAAATGCATAGGTGTGAATCATCAGAGTTTAGTCAATGAGAGCTGTCTTAATTGGTACTACAGAAGTCTCTCCGACTTTAGAAAAGTTTCCTTTACTACAAGGCAACTTCTATCCAACTTGTGCCCATAGATTTTAATGAGTCAGATCCTCCTTGTGATTTGGATCTGACATTAGAGGAAGATTAACCACAATTTTCCTGAAAGTCGCATCAAAGTAATCAAGTCGCGTGACTATCGGGTCACAGTAGTGTGACCTTAGCCTTGGACTTGTTGCACTGCTGTGAAGACGGAAGAAATGCTTTCTCTTGCCTGCAGCAGACTGAAAACATTTCAGTCTAGGCAGTTGCTTGAGTGGAGCTCAAGGATGGTTTTTAATAGGTCCTAAGGACTTTTATTGCTGATGTATAGTGACCTGGTTGGGAGTTCATGTAGAGTTGGGGCCTGTTCACAGCATTAGCTGCTTGTCATAACTCCTATGTAGCTTAGTCCCAATTTCAAGACCATTTTGCCTTGTTCACAATATGCTCAGTACTTATTTATTCTCTCACTGAGAAGGTTTTGTGAGGGCATGGATAATTTGACCCCAAATTTAAGGCAAAGACTAGTATCCTTTTGTCGGCGGCAATGGGAAAAGGTAATCAGCAAAGATTAAGTCCTAGCTGTGATTAATAAAAGGAAAATCATGAACACATCGGCTAGCTGGCTCCTGGGATTGGTCCAGACCTGGCATAGATGCAGCGTTGTTTCTCAGAATATTCTTCCCATTAATGTTTTATGCTGATCGCATTGATTTTTCCGTGAACAAGGTTCAAGTGATTTGCTTCCTAATAAGCGGGCCTTTCTGAACAAGCTGTAGCAATGCTGTAACAATAGCAGGCGTCTACCCACCTTTACTGGATCTGGCCAGTTACTTGGCAGCATTGCACAGCTTCTGCTTGTATCGTATCTTCTGCTGTACATGGCAAGACTGAAATCATATTTGGGTACATGCAGTGATTGCATTAAAAAAGCTGAGGTAAAGGCGCGCACACCCCCCCCGCCCGGTCTCAAGCTGGATACCCAAAATACAATTAATCGTTTTGGTAAATCTAATTTGAGGTCAAACCTAACCTAAACTGTTTCAATTTGTATGCAATCAGGCAGGCCCTTCCACTACCTAGTTGAAGGTAAATCTAAAGAAAATCAAACAAGTTGTATAGTGTGTATGGAGCTTTAGTTAATTTTCTTTAGCCTCGCCTTCAACATTGTAGTGCAAGGAATTGCCTGATTGCATATAGATGAAGTGTGTTTTGACCTCATATTTTATGGTTTTGGTAAAGGTTTTTATATATTTTTATTTTTTATTTTTTTTTAAGAGAAACTTCTACAAGAAAATTGAAATGTATGGCCACCCTTTTGTAGGTACTTCAACAAAGATCAGAAGATGTGGAGGAAAGGCATAGCCCATGGAGAGTGCTCAGGGATAAGTTTGGGCATCTCCTTGAGCCTCTGGAAACTTTTTGTATGGAGTTGGAAAGTCTCTGCACTTTGCTCTTGGGTGGCTAGGAGGTTTCTCACTAAAATTCTCCAGAATACCATGATCTGGTTGTCTACCTCTGTTAAATAGCCCATTTTGGTTTTTGTTCGCCCAGGTGCTACCATAAGGCAATGTTGGCACAATCCTCTCCAAAAGCAGATCATGGCTAAACCTTGGACGTCTGCCTTCTCCAATTCATTTTCGATGTGTCCTGCTGGTCAGTGGTCCACATGGACACATCCAAGTACAGTTCAGCCTGCTAAGGCTGTTATCACCTCTTGGTGTTCTCAGACAGCACGTTTTCCATGCAGATAAATGTTCGTTCAGGTGTGTAGGTGCATAAGCTCAAAAAAAATTGCCTATTGTGTGATGGTATATGAAGCAGTAGTGGTAGCTAATACTGGTATTCCAGTAGCTCAGGAGATTCCCTGCATAGTAGACAATACTTGGTAAACTGTACTGCTATTACAACTAGTTAATTTTTTTTTTTTTTTTTTTTTGACCTTGTAACCAGTCTCGTCCCACATCCCACATATGTCATTCCAACCAGGCTGCTATTACGTTTGGTGATGGACAGTCTTCACAAACCTGGCAATCCCAACCATAGGTGTGCGCAGCCTATTACATTAGGGTGTGCACCCCAAATGTATTGAAATATGGACGGTGTTAGAAGGAAAGTGAATGGTAGTTTATCTTTTATTTTTACAATTTTTATTTTTTTTTGGGGGGGCTTTGGTGAAATATCAGCAGAGCAAATATGTGCCACACAGGGTTACTACCCCCCCGCACACGCCTATGGTCCCAACTGAGTGCAAAATTATAGAACTACACTCTGCCTCAGTCTCATACCTGCAAAAGTAAAAATTAAGTCTTAACTTGTTGGCTGCAGCAGGGTGGGCAGAGCCCCCACCTCTGACCCTTCCAATCACGCCAGTCAACTGGAAAGTGTTATATTTTTTTTTCCATTTTTAAAGGGGGGGGGGGGGTGGAAAACTGAGTTTGTTTCATCCAGCCTCACAATCAAAAGATGAATAATAAAACTTGACCTACACCATACAAGTTTAGCAATATTTTGCTTTATAAATTGGTACCAAGCTGCATGTCTGTCCCTTCCAACCAATGTCTGCAAAGTCCCCTTTGCTGAAAAGCCAAAGATTCTTCTTTTACTCATAAGTTATTTAACATTTTGAAGAGAAGTAGGATTAGCCTGCAGGTATAATCAGTATTAAATTATTCATGTCTGTTCTAAACCAGCATAACTACATGACTCTGATCCTTCAGAGGTTTAGGTGTAGTACACGTGGGGGGCACAAGTCAGCATGGCAATACTTCAACTACAGCTATAAAAACATGGGGTAATCTTTCATCAGAATATGAAATGCAAGGAAAGGTGGCGTAACCACTTGCCTTATGCTGAAGACTCTTCTGTCTTTGATTTGGAAGGGTTACTGTGAAGAGATCATTGAGCAGGCATTCTGTAAGCACTTGGTGGCACCTCCAAGTTGGCCTTTAAGCTCCTGATGGCTTGATTCCATCTGCATTAGTTCCTTGGCATAGATGGATCAACTTTCTAAAAGTGTTCTGGTCAGTTGCCTGCCAAAACGTTACCACCTTTAAAGAGGCAATATCCTTCCTATTTTGTTTGCCCATATCTTTAAAGAATTGGAAGTATTCAACCAGTCAGCTGGGTCAAATGCCTTTTCCTCACTGCACACAATAGTTGTTCCTGTACTGGCATACAATCTGGCGGGAGAAACCACTGTGTGCGGCAGGGGAGCAGGTGTTGAAACACCCAGCAGTGTGGAATACTGTACTTGCAGTGGTCAGAGCAATGAAGCGGCAGGATTCAAGACTTGGATAGTTGGCTCTGTAAAGTGGTGGTGTTTGGTCTTATTTTATTGCTCACTTTAAGGCTGGGTTCACACTGGAATCTGCAGGGGTCCGGTGCATGCTAATTCAGTTTCGGGTCCAATTTCAGCCCGAATTTTGGGCTGAATTCTGACCTGAAACAGTCCAAAAGACGCACATCGTCTTTGTACAACCACACCTGACCCACTGCGGAGATGTGTCAACTGGCTCCATAGAGTCAGTCACAATCTCCTGCTATGCGAATCGAATGCGGGGAAACCCACATCCAATTCACATAGGTGTGAACCCAGCCTTAAGCTTGCTGGCCTTAACATTTCTCAAACGGTGATGAGGGTGATTACATTGTGCACAGCATTAACACGTTAATGGGCATTGCATTGGGGCAACATAATGAAAAGCGTGGCCTGTCGTCACTTGTCTCTAGAATCAGACTTGTCAATTCCTGCCACTATGCATGTGCTTTAGGGGGAGCCATTACATTGTACAGCAGCTGCTGCACGCTGGCTGGTTGCAGGCTTTTTCTGAAATTCTTGTGAATTCATTTTATGTTCATCTTTGTCTCAATTAGGAAGATTTCACTTTGTCCTTAAACTGGATGTGAGAAGATATCTTTCCAATGTGAGAGGGGTACCCCCTTCCCTCTCTACACTTGTCATGGGGAAGAAGTGACCCCATGGGAAGACTTGCACTCCATTCCTGTTATGGTGGCAGAGTGGAACATTTTTAAACTTTGGATTTACCGTCATCTTTATTCCTGGCGACCTTTGTTTTTTCAGGACAATTCTATATTGCCTGAATAATAGGCAGCTTGAGCTGTGATGGATAGCATAGTATTGCTTAACACATAGGAAATTTTACTCTAGTTGGTTTCACACCAATGTGTCAGGAAATGTATTTATTTACACAGTGCGTTATGTGCTGCCATGTATTACTGAGGTCCAGTATATTAAAATAAAGTAAATGTGCATCAGCTGGTATGAATGGGGCCCTGAGAGTGAACCTCCCTAATGGGGACCTGGCAATAAAACTTGACAAAATTTTGACTGTGTGTAGGACTACCTTGTTATAAAATGTCCTATAAACCTTTAATACCCCCTCCAAAGCTGCACATCCAAGTCTCCCCTTCATTCAGCTGCAAGATACCCCATTACACTTGATAACATTTTGGGACTGGGGTTCCTGTCCCAACTGTTACATCAGAACTTGACTGCAGCACTCGCCTTTTTAAATCTCATTCATCCTCTTGAGCTTACACTTCTAAGAGGCCACAAAATCCTTTATTGTACACAATGACATCTCTTCCATGGTTCAATGGTTTCTGATATTTGCTCAGAATGGAGTTTTGATTTTTTATTTATTTTTTTTTTTTTTTCTAGTTTCTGTTTGAACCCATTCAAGATGCAAAGACCTTATTATAATGCCTCCATTATTGCATGATTGTTGCAGATTGCCATCACAATGGATGAAATCCCTGTGTGTATTTTCTGAGTTTGTGCAAACTTTTTTTTATATGGCCGGATAGTAATCATGTTGTTTTTCCTCACAGGTCTGCAGATCTGCCCCTCGCTCTTCCTGGAGTATGGACTTTCTCTGTTGCCGACAGCTGGGGATTCCTGGAGATGGGATTTTATTGATAAGGCTATAAATCACATTGCCAGGGATTTCCAACTGCAAGCATCGCTATCTACAGAGCAGAACAACGCCCAACCATGCAGCCAACAGCTTGGCTTCTCACATTGGATGTTTGGGCTGCTGACCCGGAATTTGCTTGCAAATCAGAATTCCTGGTCTGTTTATTTCCACGTTAGTGTTTCAAAAAGGTATTCAGCCCACAGGATCTGCATGTCATGGGCAACTAGCATTTTCAGAAACTGAACCGGTCAGCAATGGTGGTCAAATTTTATTTCCCCTCTCGGAACAAGTCTTTTTGGTTGGCTAAACTTTTGTATATGTATCGGTACTGCTGGCCTTTTTCAGCCCCTCTAACCATTCATAGTTCTACAAAATCTTGTGGTAGCATGTGGTCCCCTTGCCAGATGGAATCTGCAGTTGCGGAATGGCGGTCAAGTGTTGGAGGTGTAGGGCTTAGCTGCCTTGTGAACATTTAATATATAGGCATGTTCACAGTGGCTAAGTTCCGCATCTTTGCACGGTTTTCATGTTGGACCTGCTGGCCTATCTGGTGCTGGCTACTGGTGCTGACTCCCGTGCCTACTGAGCTGATTTAGTGGTGCTTAACAATTCACCTGGCTCAGTTCAGCAGGACAGGAGTTGGAGCCAAGACACTTCATCAAAACTACGATCTTAAGTTCCACCTGACCACACACTTGTTCGTTAGATCCTGTTCACACCTGAGCGATTTTTCTGCATGTAGCTCTAAAACGTTCAAACCAAACCCCATTCATTTCAATAGCCCCTGTTCACATCTGAGCATTCTGTTGCCTGAAGCAAAATGCATGTCGCTCAAAGAGCAATGAGCTTCTCTTTGGAAGATTACAAATGTTTTTGGCCCCATAGATTTCAATAGAAAAGCCTGAGTTAAGCTTTTTTGTTCCGCTCAAATAGCAGCTCTCCCTCTCCTCCTACCCCTAGAGCAATGGTTATCAACTCCGGTCCTCAGGACCCACTAACAGACCCGATTTCTAAGTATTACCTCGGAGGGATGCAGACTAGAATACTGCAATCACTGGGCAGCAAATTATATCACCTGTGATGTATTTCAGTTATCTTGCAAACCTGGCCTGTTCGTGGGTCTTGAGGACAGGAGTTAAGAACCACTGCCCTAGAGCTTTTTTTAAAAAAAAAAAAAAAAAGCTTGACGCTGCAAAATGCCAGTAAATCGTATGTAGGTGGATCTTAAGCTCCATTCACACCCAAATATAGTATGAGAGCCTGTCTGATCCAATAGAAATATATAAGAAAAAATAGTAAAAATTTTGGCAGCCACCTGATTGGTAAAATTTCTAGACTTGCCTAAATACATTTAATTCTATCCATCAGGCAAGCCCTTACACTAACTAGTTTACAATTGTGGCTGTACAATCGTATTGGAAGGGGTGTGTGGTCAACCAAGTGTTAAAGTAAAGCTTGCCTTCTTGGCAAAAGGGGGGGGGGGGGGTACCAGCCTGATTGCATTATCCATGGCATCATTTTATAGACCTGGTAATGCCATTTATACTTCCAAACTTTGAAAAAAAAAGTTTAGTTGGGAATGGGTTTAAGGCTGGATTCACACTTTGTGTTGCTTCCTTGAAAGCCATGAGCATGTATTATGACATTCAGTATTGCATTGCAATGTGTGTTTAATGCTGAACAATGGATGTTTGACTTTCTTTAAAGTGTGTTTTAAATGTATTCTGTGATGTAGGTGCATAAAATTCTTAAACAAAGTCTGTGGAAAAAAATTGTGACTAACAAAACTGACTATACTGGAGGTGTGCGCATGGGGCGCTGGCGAGGGATCGTGGGCTGCGCATGGGGCGCTGGCGAGGGATCGTGGGCTGCGCATGGGGCGCTGGCGAGGGATCGTGGGCTGCGCATGGGGCGCTGGCGAGGGATCGTGGGCTGCGCATGGAGCTCTGGCGAGGGATCGTGGGCTGCGCATGGAGCTCTGGCGAGGGATCGTGGGCTGCGCATGGAGCTCTGGCGAGGGATCATGTGCAGTGCATGGGGCGAAATGGAAATTAACCAGCGCACAAGTAGGGTTGCCATCTGTCAGATTCACCTGGACAGTTGATGTTGAATCATATGTCTACACCACGCGTATCACTCGGTGTCACTTGCTAACACCGGTTTAACGATAACGACTGTAGTGGGACGTAGGGTCACTACGACTTGGACAGAGGGTGTCGAGAATCTTCCGTTGTCTAAACACACGTTGATAGAAGCAATGAACCCCACCCCGGTGTCGGGTCAGGTTTATTGCACAGACCGAAAGTCAGGCGTACTTTTGCGTCTGTATACTAAGTTGTAGTTGACAGGTCCACTTAGACTGTCTACCGTTGGGATGAACACGCGACCAATTAAAGGTAAAGCGGGGTACGTGACGTGTACTAGGGAGCGGTCTCGAGGTACGCGTCGGGTGCTAGGGAGCGGTCTCGAGGTACGCGTCGGGTGCTAGGGA
>BLSH010076402.1:446606-461156 GCA_018402905.1 Glandirana rugosa | reverse complement strand
GAATACTTTGAAGTTGTACAGATCTGAACGGTACTCATTGGAAATAATGGGGGGACGACTTGTCATGAGACTTTGCAGACCCAAGTCGTAGGACAAGTCATAAGTGTGAAAGGGGCCTTAAAGAGCTCCAGGCGTGTAAACTTACATTTTTATTATATTTTTGTCACCCTCTCAATACAAGGGGGGATATACATAAAATACAAACTGGAATTCAGCTTTAAACATCTAAAGCCCAAAACATTTTTTGGGATTGAAGAAAAGGCTAGAAAGTTTATTGGCTTATTCCTTTTGTTTGTGCCCCAGTTGAAGAGATTTATAGTCTTTATTTGTCCTGGTGACAGGAAATCCAAAAATGTTCCATTAGCTATTGGAATAGGAAGTGGTGGGCAGGGTCCCGATGGGGACACCTGTTGAGGAAAGGATTTCCCTTTACTCTGTAGAGATTTCCTCACTTCCTGTTGTGTGTCCAGGACAGGAAATGGAGGGAAATCCTACTGACCCCCCCCCCTCCCCACTGACTGGCAAAAAGAAAACCCAGCTAAACAAGCTTGGCCTTGATTATACTTCATGTTACATTTGTCAAACTGGTACAGCCAAAAACTTAGCAAATTTAGTTTGTTTTATAGCAGTTTGTGAATGTTTACCTCATAAAACAAAAGGACACTCAGAACCCTCCAGCGTCGACCCCCCCCCCCCCCCCCAGAGTCCTCGCCTGAAGGATCACTTCAGCACACCTTTTGGCACAGACATGGCAGCCGTTGCTGTGCTCAGGTAAAGGACATGCAAATCAGCACTGCATTAACCAACAGCGAGCAGGCGATATGTCCCTCGCCGGTATTACATTAACATTTCACGCTCACTAGGAGTCACACTGCTGAGGAAAGCCGCTCCTGTGCAACCATCTCAATACTCTGAACTGACCCGGCATGGTAAAGCCCCCCAAAATGGCAGCCGAGTGCATTGAAAATATTGCATGTGTGGGAGCGGTTCTCCTGAAAAATTCCAGGTGCCTGGCTACCATGCTGAACCTCTGGCTCCATACTTTCACTTTCCTCATTTCCATACTAGTTTCAGTTCAGTGACTCAAAGTCCAAAATCCTTATCCACGTGCTGCTTCCAGGCCGCTGAGGCCAAGGGGTTGTGTCCCAGCCAGGCATTTCATTCAGGAGAAGTCAGCAATGGCAGTCTGCGTGTTCTTCTCATGACAGAGCTCCCTTATGGCCAGTTAGAAATGGACAGTTAGCAATAAGGTTGCACCGATATCGAGTATTTGCATAGGTACGCATACTGACGCTCCGATACCTTTGCGGTGCGATTTGAGCCCACACCAAATGAATGGGGCACAAATCGCACTGCAAAGAATCGCATGCAATTTGTAAAGGAATGAGATTCCTGTCAGAATCACATGCGGTTTCCTGCACCGTTCCTGTGTGAACCCAGGCTTGTCATCGAGACTTCAGCCTGGGTTCACACAGGAGTGATGCAGGAAACCGCATGCGATTCTGACAGAAATCACACCACATTCTTTTTACAAATCGCATGCAATTCTTTTCAGTGCGATTTGTGCCCATTCATTTTGTATGGAATCAAACTGATCTGCAAAAAAGGTATCAGAACCGGCGATCACTTCAAAGTATTGGTACTCATAAGGAAAAAAAAAAAATAAAAAATAAAAAAAAAACACACACAACACGGTATTGGTGCAACCCCAATTATTGATGTGGAGTTGAAATGTCTGCACCTGCCACCAACTGCAGTACACGGGCTCCAAAATCAATTCTACCGGGTAGAAAAGGAAAACAAAATTACACCCAACTGGTGGCCATTTTACTTTGCTCTCAGGGTTGTTTCACACGAGCCTTTAGGCATTCACACCTCTGCATTTTTTTCACAGGCAGATTTACCGCCATTCTGCCCACAATTTGAAAGCGCAAGTGTTTGAATGACAAATCACTGGATTTGCATTTGGGAAGCCATTCATTTGAATGACACCTAAAGTGATGGTGCAGGTCTGCCGCGATAAATCACGCTGCAATCGTGGCAGCCTGCATCGCAGGAAGCTTGTCGCCCCAAAAAAAAACAGAAGTTCCCATTTCATACAACCCCATGTGGTCACCCATAGCAATGGGGATTTCCGTTTACACTTCCTTTTTTGTAAAACAGTTAGGACTGGTTGCTAGGGGTTACCGCACTTGGCGTACACACTCAATGGTGGTCACGTGCCACTGTCAACCAAGCCATAAACTGGAACATTCAGCATTGGCGATTTATAGTTTGGTTAACAGCTGCACGTGATCACATTGAGTATGTATGCAAAGTGCGATAACCCCTAGCAACCAGTCCTAACTGGTTTACAAAAAAGGAAAACACACATTGAAATACAGTTGCTATGGGTAACCATGTGGGGGGTTGTAAATAAAATGGTGATTTCTATTGATTGACAAATGAGAGACTAATGTTGAAGATGTCAAATCAGAAACCCCTAGCAACCAATCATAACCGGTTTACAAAATGGGAAGCGTAAATTGAAAACTGGTTGCTACAGTTTCATAAACAAAAAAAAAAAAAAAAAAAAAAACACACAACACACACACGTGGTCCAATGAGCAGGGCCCTCCGATCCCTCCTGTATTGTAAATGTACTGTCTGCCCTCGTATTGTAAAGCGCTATGCAAACTGTTGGCACTATATAAATCCTGTATAATAATAATAATAATAATAATAATAATGTTACCCATAGCAATTGGATCTCAGTTTATTCTTCCAGAATGTTGGTTGCTATTGGTTACTGAACGTGGCACAATCACTACTGATCACACTCATCCAATCAAAGCCTACAAGCTCATTCATTTGTGGCTGCATTGGTTTGACGCGTCTGTATAAATCAGCCAGGTGACCAATCAAATCCTATCGCCAGATTTAGAGCAGGCGAATTCATTTTGGATGTGAAATCTCCCCGATGTGGTGAAACTGCCTTACAGGTGTATAGAGGGCGACAGGTGACAGACACTCCCGAGGTGATGGTATGCTGGGAGAGGGTGGAGCGTTATGAGGAATGGTGAGGTCATGACGATACTATGATCCACACAATGACATGAACAAACATCAATTCACCAAGACGGCCCAGAGTGTGGAAATAGCATACAGGACCTGCCGGGTGCCACATCCTAATCTACACCATTGTATACCTGTGTGACTGGGCTCCGATGAAAGCAGCCATCAACAGAAAAGCCAAATCTAACCCATAGACACTGGTGTGCTGCATGTCAGAAAGTGGAATGGCTGCTTCCATCAGACTTTTCTCGCACAGGTGTTCTGCTTCATCAGACCCCTACATTAGCGTGTGCTGCGGCATATGGCTGCAACATTATACGTTTCTCATGCCATCACTTTTAAAGCAGGAACAAAATGGGCAGATGCCAACCATAAGGGCTCTTTTCACTCTCATTGTGGAGTGCAGAGTCCTCTTCAAAATCGCTCTTCAGAGGGCATTTCATGGGTGAGGAGGAGGCATTATGTCGCCTCCTGACTGCCTGGTTTAACCCTATGATGCCACGCGCTCACATGCATTGCACGCCATTGAGACGTAGCCCCATTAAACTCAATGGACAAGTTTGACAGCCGGAGACATCTGTCAAATGCTGTACCTTGAGGGTGAAATATCACGGCCGTGGAATGTGTACAGCCACAGCCAGCTGTTATTTTACAGATCAGGTGGGTGGGGTGGTACAATCGCATCTGAAGAGGACCCAATAAAAGGCGCACGTACTTTGATTATATGATCCAATTCATGGGCGATTTGATCAAGATGATCGGATCAGCAAACAGCCAATCAGCCATGACTTCCCTTTAGCCCTCGTTCACACTGATCGCGGGATTGTACCGAGTCCAGGTGAGCTCGCATGATTTCAAAGGCACATTTCAATTTAGGGGGCGATTGGAAAGACATCCGTGCAGGTTCATACACAGATGTCTATTGAAATTGCCCCCAAAGTCACGCAGAAACTACTTTGGAAATCGGTGCGGCGCCGCACCAATTAGGACAGTGCTGTTGCCAGCAATCAGCTGCGATTTGACGGGTCAAATCGCACCAATCTGTGCGGGGGGCTTAGACTGGATTTGATTAAACTGAGTTGATTGATGGAAAAATGATCAATTGCTTTGCATCTAGACATTTTACTCATAAACGCCATTGTATTTGATTGATCAGATGAGATCACATGGAGAAGACAGATGTGATCAATAAATGACAATACTCGTTTATAGATCGATTATTCCTAATGCAAGAGATTGATCAGAAAAGTAATCAATTTTTTTTATCAAAGTGTGTATAGCCACCATAGGAGGTGTTATGATGCACTGCATTATAATACATGGTGACAGTCAGTACAAAATACATTGAAAATCCGCGTCTCCATCGATTTCAACATCTAAAAGCATCCGAGAGGGAAACCCTGCGCCAATCACAGAGGAAGAACGGATTCAATTAACAAAAAGGAACAAAATAAAAACTAAATTCCATTACAAAAAAATTGTCATGTGAAATACACAAATGATAACAGCCAATCAGGTGGAAGCTTTTCTCTCCCCAGATGTTCTTTCATGGGGAGGATTTGACCACACGGTCACTACCAATTTTCAGACAGTTCCACCCTCCTTTCCCAATAGTAATATAAATAAAGTCCAATACAAGCTGGTATAAAATCAATCAAAAGATGATTAGAACAAGCTATAAAAATAAAACACAATGCATAACACATATACACACACACAGGTACTAGTAACTCCTCATACTATGAATATACTGAGGATACATGGATTGGGCTCCAGTCACATAGGAGACAGTGACAGTTATTTTCAGTGGACTCCAATGAGATCTGAAGTGACAGTCATGTCCTTTTTGTTGAGGATTTGGGAGCTGAGCCAATTCTCTACAATGTAACCAATGCTGCCAACCCATCCATGTGTATCTATGCATTGTTACACAGTCACCGGCCCCGGCTACATAGAAGTCATAAAACTGACACCATACAATGTTAAGAGTTCTTCACTGATCACATGATCAATGCCCAAGATAGATACACAGACATACTATTTATAGACAATAATATTATATGCCATTGAGTGGATGCAGAGTACAGAATTGCAATATTTCAAAAAACTGTATTTTAATAAAGGAAAAGTACAGAATTAATCAAATCTATTACCCATATGTAGTGTAACATCTAAATAAGATTGCACTAGTTCTTCATTGATCACAGGATAAACGCACAAGATTGTCATCTTGTATCTGAGAACTAATTATTCGCATCTCTATAGAATCCTTTTTATTAAAATACTACATATAGGAATTATATTATATAATACATACAGTGTATAACCCTAAACATCGCTTTTTGGAGGTTACAATAATTATCTACACTACATATCAGGTTTATAAATACTACCACCACCACCACCACCACCACCAACATAACAATACCACCCATTACTACCAATAACACCACACCCACCAATATTATTATTGGCAGTAGTAATACTAAGAGCCGGTTCACACTGAGGTGACTTGTCAGGCGACTCAAGTCGCCTGACAAGTCGTCCCCATGCAGTACAATGGAACTGTTCTAATAGGAGTGACTCAGGTCGCTCCGACTTAGAAAAAGGTTCCTGCACTATTTTTGGGGCGACCTCAGCGCGACTTGCATTGACTTCTATGTAAAGAAGTCTACTTGCAAGCCGCGCTGAGGTAGCCTCGAGCGGGGCGACTTGCTTTGCCCTGCAAGTCGCGCCTCTCTAGTGTGAACCGGCTCTAACACTACGATCACCAATAATACTACTAGTGCTGGCATTGGCAGGAGTAAGATTATTGTTAGTGGCAGTAGAATTGACAGGAGTAATATTAGTAGTAGTGGTGGCATTGGCAGGAGTAATATTGTTCTTCTTTAGTAGTAGTATTGGTAGGAGCAATTTCGTTATTGTTAGTAGTATTGGTAGGAGTAATATTATTGTTAGTAGTAGTAGTAGTGGTATTGGTAGGAGTAGTAGTATCGACAGGAGTAATATTGTTCCCCTTAGTAGTAGTGTTATTGGTAGGAGTAGTAGTAGTATTGTCAGAAGCAATATCATAATTGGTAGGAGTAGTAGTGGTGGCATTGGCAGGAGTAATATTGTTCTTCTTAGTAGTGGTATCGGTAGGAGTAATATCATTATTGGTGGTAGGAGTAGTAGTATTGGCAGGTGTAATATTGTTCCTCTTAGTAGTAGTGTTATTGGTAGGAGTAGTAGTATTGTCAGAAGTAATATCATAATTGGTAGGAGTAGTAGTGGTGGTATTGACAGGAGTAATATTGTTAGTAGTGGTGACATTGGCAGGAGTAATATTGTTCTTCTTAGTAGTAGTGTTATTGGTAGGTGTAGTAGTATTGACAGTAGAAATATAATTGCTAGGAGTAGTAGTTGTGGTATTGGCAGTAGTAACATTGTTCTTCTTAGTAGTAATGGTATTGGCAGGAATAAAATTATGGTTAGTAGCAGTAGTTGTATTGGTAGTAATAGTGGTTGTACCGGTGGTGGCAGTAGTTGTATTATTATGAGTAGTATTGATAGTATTATTATTATTATTATTATTAGGTTCTGCTCACACTTGGGCAATTAGGAATCGCATGCGGAATTACACAGATTCTGCTCATGATTCCAAATTGTGGCAAAACGCAACCCGGGCATTTAGGTGCCTTTCACCCCCGCGCGCGACACGCCAACCATGGTGCGATTTGTGCCGCAATGGTCATGTGACAAAACCCCGGGTGTAAAAAAAAAAAAAATCAGACCTGGCTCAGGACTAAAATTGGGTCTTGGATCTTCTTTTTGGGGTTAGAAAGGTGCAGAGGGGAGACTATCGAGGTAAATGGGGCGCCCTGTGAGCAACCAGCGGCGTTGCGTGAAAAAAATAAATAAATGAATAAATCGCACTCGCAAATCCACAAGTAAAGAACGCTGCTTCCTCCTGCTATGTGAATGGGCCCTTAGTAATATTACTACCACCATCATCATCTCCAATATGACTACTACCCCCAATCACATAGATGCAGACATTACTGTAACACTCAAAATAATTGTTAAAAAAATAAAATGTTCGAATATAATAGTATAGCTGTATATAATGTACGAAATACTACTGGGACGTTACAAATGATATACAATAGAATAATAATAATAAAGATATATATATATATATATATATATATATATATATATATATGATATATATATAATGTATGGTGAGGTTGTTATCGGTCACATGACACCCCCCAGTGATGTCCGATGTGACATTCTATAGGGATCGGTGGGAGGGATCGCACACATCACAGACTTTGATGATTGATCGGTTGGTGTGACATCCGATCCCCACATCGGCCGATCTGTGATGCCCGGGCATCCTCATCACCCCTCGCCCAGCCGATCGCCGCCCCCGGGGGTCTTACCTGCTCGAAGGCCCAGGTCTCGGCCACTTTCTTGGCGCTGAGATCCAGCAGGGAGTCGGGCTTGTAGCGGGGGCTCAGGCCGGAACACCTCCTCTTAGCGGCCGGCGGCTCCATAGTCCGGTATGTGCGGTGTCCCCCCTTTCCCCGGGGAATCTCCTTCACCTCCGACCAACGTCTCTCCTTCCCCCAATGACAATCCACTCGGGCGAGGCCTACTCCTAGTGTGCGATCCCCGGCCTTTCCCACGGGGCGCGGCCGCCTCCTGCGTCCCTCCGCCCGGCCTCTCTCTCGCGCTGGCCTCGCTCCCACGGCCCCTTTAAATCTCCTTAACAATGGGGAACGCGAGCTTTATCCCAGGAGCCGCGGGCACGCCCCCGCCCGCCGGCACCCGGTCGCCTATTGGGCGGCGGCGACTGGGCTTTTGCATGCGCCCCGCCTCTTTCTTTGATGTCGGCGTGGAACGAGGAAGTGAGCAGCCTGTCAATCAGCGGAGGCCGGGCCAATGGGGTGGCGAGCTGAGGCTCTTTAACTAAGCGGATGCCCCATAGAAGGGAAGGGTGGGCGGAGCCGGTGGCTGGGAAGTTATTCATTCATGTGGTTGCCCAGAGGTCAAACTGTCACATGTGTGTCTGCAGAGTCCTCACTACACTGCATGGCCTGCTATGGCATATGGAGGAGCAAGCATGCCCGCATGCACAAGGTTTGCACATGAACACGCTTGCGCTCACATGCGTTTCTTTAATGCATTATATTGCATTCATGTGCAATTTTCTTCCCCAAAGGAGCCAAAGCACTTTATTTTTTATTTTTATATATATATTTTTTAAATGACAATATATACAGTATTTATTATTATTATACATGATTTATTATTATTATACAGGATTTATATAGCGCCAAAAGTTTGCGCAGCGCTTTACAACGTGTATCTCACAAAAGTGAGTACACCCCTCACATTTTTGTAAATATTTTATTCTATCTTTTCATGTGACAACACTGAAGAAATGACACTTTGCTACAATGTAAAGCAGTGAGTGTACAGCTTGTATAACAGCGTAAATTTGCTGTCCCCTCAAAATAACTCAACACACAGCCATTAATGTCTAAACCGCTGGCAACAAAAGTGAGTACACCCCTAAGTGAAAATGTCCAAATTGGGCCCAATAAGCCATTTTCCCTCCCTGGTGTCATGTGGCTCGTTAGTGTTACAAGGTCTTAGGTGTGAATGGGGAGCAGGTGTGTTAAATTTGGTGTTATTGCTCTCACTCTCTCATACTGGTCACTGGAAGTTCAACATGGCACCTCAGGGCAAAGAACTGTCTGAGGATCTGAAAAAAAGAATTGTTGCTCTACATAAAGATGGCCTAGGCTATAAGAAGATTGCCAAGACCCTGAAACGGAGCTGCAGCACGGTGGAGAAGAACACACAACGTTTTAACAGGACAGGTTCCACTCAGAACAGGATTCACCATGGTCGACCAAAGAAGTTGAGTGCACTTGCTCAGCGTTATATCCAGAGGTTGTCTTTGGGAAATAGACGTATGAGTGCTGCCAGCATTGCTGCAGAGGTTGAAGGGGTGGGGGTCAGCCTGTCAGTGCTCAGACCATACACCACACACTGCATCAAATTGGTTTTCACCTTCAATAACGGTAAACAGGACAAATAGTGAGGGTGAATCTCAGTAACAGGGACACAGAAAGCAATAAAAACCTAATAGGGGTTCCATTCCTTCTCTACTCCATCCAAAATGAAAAAAAAAAGGTTTGTCTTTAGTGCTACTTGAATGTGGAATCCTGACATTAGCCCTAGAACTAAACCCAATAATCCCGCCGTCCTATGATGTTTATGGCAGGGAATCCATGTACAATGCTTCCTATAGAAGACGCAGTGGGAGGTACATTCATGCCTCTATTACAGAGGGAGCTTACAGTGTAATTGGGTAATGGCTGACTTATACAGACAAATGGGAGTGTAATTAGTCCTCTAAGTAACAGGGCTGGACTGACTGACAAGTGGATGCAGGCTCTGCGGAGTCATCTCCCAGCTTCCTAATCTCTGCTCAGACAGCTCTGATCTCTAATGAACATGGATGCCGTGCTCAGCCACACTGCACCTGTCAACTACCGTCCACAACTCAGTGCTATGAGCATCCATACTGACCACGTCACATGACCCCATCACATGACCCCAATGCCATTTCACAGAAAAAAAAAACCGAAATCCCTTCCTGTGAGCGTTTAGGCATGGTTTTCACATTGTGCGATTTGTAGCACGTTTTCTGAAACTTAACAACGTACGACAATCCATTTTACATCATTTTCTGTGGGGCCTGTTCACATCTATGCATTTTCCTGCAGAGCGTTTTCAAGAAGGTGCGATTCTCTCCTAGTGCAGGAAGGTTCACTTCTCTTAATGCAGGAAGGTGCAATTCTCTTCTAGTGCAGGAAGATGCGATTCTCTCCTAGTGCAGGCAGGTGCAATTCTCTTATACAGGAAGGTACAATTCTCTCCTAGTGCAGGAAGATGTGATTCTGTCTTAGTGCAGGGAGGTAATTCTCTTAGTCCAGGAAGGTGCGATTCTCTTAGTGCAGGAAGGTGAGATTCTCTCCTAGTGCAGGAAGGTGCGATTCTCTCTTAGTGCAGGAAGGTGCGATTCTCTCTTAGTGCAGGAAGGTGCAAATTTTTTAATGCAGGAAGGTGCAATTCTCTTTTGCAGGAAGGTGCAATTCTCTCCTAGTACAGGAAGGTGCAATTCTGTCTTAATGCAGGGAGGTGTGCTTCTCTTTGTGCAGAAATTGCAATTCTGTCTTAGTGCAGGGAGGTGGAATTCTCTTAGTCCAGGAAGGTGCGCTTCTCTTAATGCAGGAAGGTGCGCTTCTCTTAGTGCAGGAAGGTGCGCTTCTCTTAATGCAGGAAGGTGCGCTTCTCTTAGTGCAGGAAGATGCGATTCTCTCTTAGTGCAGGAAGGTGCGATTCTCTTGGAAGGTCAACACTACCAACTGGGAACTGCAGACCAGCTCAGAATGATCCAGTCTTGGGCTTAACATGAGGCTTTCCTCTTTGTTTTCCACATGCAGACATGATAACACATTACTAGTCTTCCAGAGATGGTGTTAACATTTCTAGCTTTATTAGGTAGGCAACTTTACCATAGAAGAAGTGATAGGCAATGCTGCATGAAGGATATGATTGTGTGTATGTGGGGGGCATGCCATTTATTATGGAGAGTCATTGCATTCAAAAAGGCCCCAATGATGCCAGCTCTAAGGTAAGAAACATTGGTAGGGCCCAGGAGCCTCATATCTGAGAAACACTGGACCTTGGGTACACCACTTTTCAGGATACTAATCAAATATACAGATCAGGGCAGGGTGACATTCAAATATACAGATCGGTGGTGGACATTATGCGTGCAGGCTCAATGGCTCTGGTGAGGGTTAGAAGCCCATTTATTTAAAGTGGAGCTCCACCCAAAAGTGGAGCTTCCGCTTTAAGTCCTCCTCCCCAGCTCCAGATGCTGAAACTGAGCTTTTGGGGAGTAGGGGGGTGGGGATACCAGATTTTTTCGGGTACTTCTGCCCCGGTCGCTTTAGGCGATTGGAAGTGGAAGGTCTCCTTCCCCATCCCTCCCGAAGTCTTCTGGGACAAAGGACAGGTCCTAGAAGACTTTGGGACCAATCACAAAGCGCAGCGCCACTTGCGCATGCGCAGTGTGCGCCCGGCCGTGAAGCCACGGTCGGGTGCCCACAGTAGCAATGCCGGCGCCGCAGAGGGGAGGGGGAGAGGAGCGAGGCTCCGTGCGGCTCCATCGCTGGACCGGGAGACAGGTGAGTGTCTGTTTATTAAAAGTCAGCAGCTACACTTTTTGTAGCTGCTGACTTTTAATAAACGTAAGGAAAGGGTGGAACTCCGCTTTAAGGCTGGGTTCACACTGTTGTGCGGAGCAGCTCACAGCAGGGGTTCCAGTGCATCCCTGTTCTTTTTCAGGGTTGAATCAGGCCCGAAATTTTTGTCTGAAGACACAGAGGACTGAAAATGACAGACCTGAAACGGACCAGAAGACACAGAGGATTCTTCTGCAAACTGCTCCGCAGCCGCCCCGGAGATGTGTGAACCCTCTCCTGACATGCGAATTGGATGTGGAAATCCACATCCAATTTGCACCAGTGTGAACCCAGCCTTAGAGGTGGGTCAGACAGGTGCTGGGACTACCTACCATAGATCTGGACATTGCTCCTTGTATGGTTGAAGGCATTCCTCATGATTCCTTTTCTTTTTAACTGGAGTGACGAAGGCCAAAGAGCATTTCTTTCACTGTCATCCTCCTAGGCATAGAAGAAGTGTGTGTATTAGGGCAGTAGTTGAATGGGGGAGAGACATGCAAATCTACAATGAATGGGTTTGGCTTTTGGAGCTCCTCATGGAGCATAGGACATGGTGCCTGGAGTAGACTGTAAAGAAAGTGCCATTGTAGCAATGTGCATTTATCAATCAATATACACAACAACAAGGATACACACCCAGCAGGGGGGATCTCAAGGATGCACAGACCTGCCAAGACATCAGCAAGCCCTTGAAGGCCCGTACACACGGTACGATTATCGGCCAACAACGGTCATACAACAGCCTGTTGTCCGATAGTCCGACTGTTAGTACGCACGATTCAACAGCCAATTTCCAATTATCGTCCAACAGAAGTTGTATGTGAAGACTAGAAAACTTTTGTTGGCCAACAAGGCATTGGCCAATTTTCGTCTCATGTGTACAGAAGCTGGAAGTACAAACACGCATGCTCGGAATCCAGGAAGTGTTCGGTTGTGTAAACCTGCGTCCGTAATTCACAGATCACATTCCTCTTTATACGCTCATAGCACGTCACTACGTTCGGCTTTGTTGGACAATTGCTTGACTACCGTCAGAACGCTAGACAAAGCCCCGGACAGCCAATTTGGACAAAAGTTGGACATGGATGAGCGAGTTTGGGGTGGAGGAACTTGACTGGCCTGCACAGAGTCCTGATCTCAACCCTATAGAACACCTTTGGGATGAATTAGAGTGGAGACTGCGAGCCAGGCCTTCTCATCCAACATCATTGCCTGACCTCACAAATGTGTTTCTGGAAGAATGGTCAAACATTCCCATAGACACTCCTAAACCTTGTGGGCAGCCTTCCCAGAAGAGTTGAAGCTGTTATAGCTGCAGAGGTTGGGCCAACTCAATATTGAACCCTACAGACTAAGACTGGGATGCCATTAAAGTTCATGTGCTTGTAAAGGCAGGTGTCCCAATACTTTTGACAAAATAGTGTATGTTAGTAAATCTGAACTCCTGCCTTAAGCAGCTCATAGATGATTCAATTTTTGTTTCCTTCCACCACGGGTAGAAGGAAAGAAACTTGCTCAATTCCCCCATCAACACAGTCAGTGTTGATTGGAGAATGCTTCCTGCAGTGCTATGATCTGCCAGCAGAACACAGTGATTACTGCTGGCCCTATAGCCGCCGGCAATAATTGCATGCAAAAAAATCAGATTCATCTGGTTCAGCAGGGACCAGCCTAGATTCAATCCATGTATGGCTGGGTTTACCTTTAGTCTCGCGCAGGCATACAGGCCCCTCTCCTGTATTGAAATTGCTTACTCCAATTCCACTGTACACTGGGGGCTTCTCACAGAGTGCATTAGAAGCTGCAGCAATTCACATACAGCCTGCCTCATTTCCTTGCTGGAGGACTTCCAACATCATCTAGCACTTTCCTCATCAGCCTGACAGTTCCTGGCCCGCCACTTTCATTGAGATTCATTTCTTTCAATCATAGAGGCTCAGCATTGAATTAGGTGAGTCTGCATGCAAATGAAGCCTGCCCAGAAACAGCCACTCCTCCAGACTGACACCAACCCGTCAAGACATTTTGCTATTTGCATGTAAGACCCATCCCACTGCTTGCTTCAGGGCTGGGGGCTCCTGAGGCACGATGCTGTGATATTTTCAGGAAGGTATGTACAGCATCCTGCCAGCCCCTCCCACCATCCATGATCTGCCTGCATTGCATAGCAAAGCACTGAGTCTCAGCAGTAAGGATGGGCTCGGACGTGTTCGCGAGTGCACGTGCCCGAGCCCGCCGGGAAGTGAACCCTGCACTGCACCAATCACGGGCAATGAGACATTCCCTGATCGCTGCAGCCGCGCATTGGGGAAATGTCTCACTGCCTGTGATTGGTGCAGTCAGGGGAGGGCTGGCAGCCTTAGGCCTGGGGGGCAAGTCCAGTCAAGTGGCCCACTGAACCACCGAATCAGCTCACCACCCATGCCCACCTGGTTTTATAATGGATATTGATGTTATGAAAAAACAAATATGATTCAATGTGGTAACATAATTTAATGTTAATAGCAATAAAGGAGGTTTAACAAAAATAATGCATCAATGCAGCCTGATCAGTGCCCATCGATGCATCCTGATCAGTGCCCATCAATGCAGCCTCATCAGTACCTATCAATGCAGCCTCATCAGTGCTCATCAATGCAGCCTCATAAGTGCCCTGCAGCCTCATCAGTGCCCATCAGCTTAGCTTCACCAGTGCTTATCAATGCATCCTCACCAGTACACATCAGCTAAGCCTCATCAGTGCCCACCAATGCAGCCTTGCCAGTGCCAATCAGCGCAGCCTGATCAGTGCCCATCAATGCAGCCTAACCAGTGCCCATCAATGCAGCCCCACCAGTGCCCATCCAATGCAGCCTCACCAGTGCCCATCCAATGCAGCCTCACCACTGCCCATCCAATGCAGCCTGCAATGCAGAGAGAGGAGAGCCGCCAGATTACAAAGAGCAGGATCTCCTGCTTACTTGGTGCGGATGCTGTCATACGAAGTCCTGCCTTCTGGACCGGCTCCTATAATAGACCTCATCCATGGTAGGGCCGGCCCTGGACGCCCCCCCTCTGCTTGCAGCTAGTTGAAGGCCGCGCCCCTGGTGCCTACTTCCTCCACAAAAAGGAAATATTGTCAGCAAGCAATGGCCGCCGGCCATTTCGAATGTAAGTTGGGGTGGCCTGGGGGGGGGGGGGGGGC
>BLSH010076402.1:408658-426041 GCA_018402905.1 Glandirana rugosa | reverse complement strand
GAGGGGGGGAGAGAGGGGGAGAGCGAGAGGAGAAGAGGGGGGGAGCGGAGAGGGGGGGAGAGAGGAGAGAGGCGCCCCCACATCAGAGCACTCACTTGGAAACAGGAGGGACTGGATGGATGGAGGGATCTGGTCCCGCCCGCCCGCCGGCTTTTGGGAAGGTTAGGGCGGCGCTACGGCTCTCAACACTGAGAGCAGAGAAGAATGTCATCGTGTTTTTTTACACTGATCGCCGCGCCGGGAGCTCGGCCGGCCGGAAGTCGGGACAGTCCGCGGCGCTCACACAGTGTGACAGTGACACAGAGACACTCACATTATTCTTCTGTCTGTCTCTTCCCTTGTCCACCTCCTTCTGTCAGGCAAATTAGGCGGCCGCGAGGCCCCTGGGAGGGGCGAGGCCTTAGGCGGTCGCCTAATTTGCCTAATTAAAGGGCCGCCTCTGCATACACTATAGGATTGTAACAGACCTGGGCACCTTTTGCACGCTCCATACAGAATAGTAATACAGCGTACATAGTGCCCCCTCACACTCCTATCAGGCCCTGTTTTGAGCCACATCCCTGTCTGAATATTGTGTCCAGATTTCAGGCAGTCTGAAACCCAGACACATGATTCAAAACCCGAACTGTCCAGGTGAATCCTGGACTGGTGGGCACTGATTGATAGCACTGGTAGGCACTGTTGGTACTGCACTCATAACCAGGACACTGATAGTCAGAGCCTTGATTATCAGTGTCAATGTCCATTTCACACAAGCTGGTTAGCGGCTCTCTTCCCTCCTCCTGCTGTCAGCGTGAGGAAAGAAAAGCCGATAACCGGCTGGTGTTTACATCCGTGATCAACTGTCATTGGACACAGCTGACCACGTGGTAAAAGGGCACTGTGATTGGCCCTTTACCCTGATCTGTGATCAGCTGGGTCCTGGCAAAGTAGGCCCGCGCTGTAGCCTTCTTTCCGCTATAGTGCGGATGGAAAGCGATTAATGCAGGAGCTGCAATACAATAAAGAACACCCCAACAATTGTTCTACCCACCCCCTTCCCTAAACACGTAGCTGACTTCTGTCACTCCTCTCCTTGCTCCTACTTCTCACAGGAGACACTGGCAGCTGGGGGAGCCATAGGCTCCTGTTGCTGTCAGTCAAAATCCTTTAAGGAGGGAGCGGGGCGTGGCTTACCGGCACTGTGTACCATCCCATGGCTGAGCCACGTTTTTGCCATACCCAGCCATTCCCACTTTAGCTGTAAAGGCAGCAGCCAGAGGGTTACAAATGCCATTGCCGTGGTGGGAGATATACCCCCGTGTTGCTTTTGGCAGGCATAGTGCCCACTGAGTGCAACCCATTTAAAGTGGAACTTTAGTCAGAAAATTAAGTCCTGCTAGATCATTGCAGGCTGACCCCTTTTGCAGGTATAGCTATGTAAAACATTAAAAATAAGTGCCTTTACTGTTTAAAGTCCAGTAACAAACTGTCTCACCCTGCTCTGCACATGCTCAGTTGCTCTCTATTTTTAGGCACTGTGTCGAATTTGTAACGGCCAATCTGCTGATAGCCTAAAGATTTACTGCTGCTCAGGAGCTCTGGGCTTCAGCAAAATGGCAGCCTCCAGCAAGAAGACACAGGAGCAATGCTGGAGGCAATTTACAGCACACACTAATTTTGGTAGCATCATTATTAATATGGAATGTATGTTTATTGCTAAAGAACATTATTTTAACTACTTCAGGTACGCCCTATGTCCATTTTACTGCTACAGGAGGGCACCTCTGCACTGGATC
Source organism: Glandirana rugosa (assembly GCA_018402905.1). NCBI lineage: Eukaryota > Metazoa > Chordata > Amphibia > Anura > Ranidae > Glandirana > Glandirana rugosa. The sequence continues at coordinate 424,263 of BLSH010076402.1, read as the reverse complement.
ATGTATATACGTGATCCAGCTCTTCCAGGTAGGGGACGTGCCACCAGCAACCCGATCCCGCTGTAATCACACACAGCGGGAGCCCAGTGGCGGGTACTGCAGACTCTAAGTCCGCCAGCACCCACTGATCATCCAGCAGAGAGGCAGAACGGAAGTCTGCCAATGTAAACAAGGCAGATCGCCGTTCCAACAGGAGGGAAGGCATGGACCCTGTGTCTCTGCAAAGCAGGGGTATGGATCCATGTCTTCCCCTAGTGAAAGCACCTCCCACACTGTAGTGAAACACAGATTAGGCACACAGATAACTCTTTGATCGCCCCTGATGTTAACCCCTTCCCTGCCAGTGTCATTAGTACAGTGACAGTGCATATTTTTTAGCACTGATCACTGTATTAGTGTCACTTGTCCTCAAAAAGTGTCAGCAATATCGTAGTCCTGGTATAAGTCGCTGATCGACGCCATTGCTAATCAAAAAATAAATAAAAATAAATAAAAGTACCCCATAGTTTGGAGACGCTATAACGTTTGCGCAAACCAATCGATATACGCTTATAGGGATTTCTTTTTGAACAAAAATATGTAGCAGAATACATGTTGGCCTAAATTGATGAAGAAATTATATTTTTTTTTCAATTTTTCTATTGGATATATTTTAGGGCCAGTTCACACCATAGAAATACAGTTCAGATGTGTTCTGGATGCTTTTCTGCATGATCGTTATTAACGGGTTTTTGGTGTGTTCCGGTGCGTTTTTTATGTAGTCCAGTGCGTTTTCCCCCACTTTTTTTCTTAACCTAAAATAAGGACATGTGAGTTTACGTGTGTTCCGGTGCATTTTTGATGCATTTTACCGCGTTCCAGTATAGTTCAGTGCAGAAAAAAATGCAGCATGTTCTACTTTTTATTCTGGAACTGGAACGCACTGGAACTGACCACACTGGTGTGAACTATGCCATTGAAAACCATATAACCTACTTTCCATGCGTTTTTGATGCAGAAAAAAAAAACGCACTGGACTGCATGTGGTGTAAACTGGCCCTAATAGCAGAAAGTAAAAAATGTTTTTTTCTTCAAAATTGTTGGTCTTTTGTTGTTTATGGTGCAAAAAATAATAAAAAAAAGAGGTGATCAAATACCAGCAAAAGAAAGCTCTATTTGTGGGAAAAAAATACATACATTTTATTTAGGTACAGCGTCGCACGACTGCGCCATTGTCAGTTAAAGTGACGCAGTGCCACATCGTAAAAAATGGGGGGTGAATCTTCTGGAGTTGAAGTGGTTAATCAAGTTGTTATTGGCAAAGTTCCACTTTAAGTGAGGGTCATAAAGTCAGAAGTCATTAAAAAAAACCCTACCTGTCAGCGGTTTTTTTTTCTTTCTTATTTTAAAGTTTAATACTAGGTTAAGTTACTCTTATAAAATAGCAGCTGTGATACTGACAAGAGAGGTCCTCCAGAAAACCCCAGAGGTCAATGGCAGAGGACAGACACTGCCAGCTCTGAAATCACACCGGAGCTATGATGTAAACAAGGCAAGCAGATACAAAATGGCCGCCCCTTTCTAAACATTTGAGTGGAAATCTTTGCGGCTGTGTATTACACAGGATATGGGTGTGCTCCACTAAGGACCACTCGTTAGTGAATAAAAGAATAACCCCCCTCCTCTTCACCGGCTCATTTACATGAGAAGCCCCCAAGGGTGAATGGAAAATTCACATACAAACTCATTGTCTGATGCGGCCCTTTGTGAGGCCTAATTAATCACTTTATGTGAGTGGAGACATCACACACAATACACAAACACATGTGTACACAGATACACAAAACCCACAGACAACACCGCGACCAGGAAAAGAGCAAGCGCACTGGTCGACGCTGCTGAGGAGATGGAGAGTCATTCTAAAGCAAGGAGGAGAAGGACGGGCAATTTCCTGACAGAAATCCCAAAACAATGATGGATGACACAGGGGACAATCCAGGACAACGGTCATCCCAGGGGGCAATGTCTATATAGGCTCGGCCCTGGATCCAGCTGGTGAACTACAAGTCTCAGCATGTTCTACTAGCTGAAGCTTGTGGCATTGCAACAGCCTTGACAGGAATTTATCTTAACCAGTCCAGATTCGCGCTATAGCTGAAAGACGGCTACAGAGTGGATCTCAAATCCCGGGGGAACGTCCATGGACGTCCACCCCTTTGCACGTTCCTGGCGCACTCACTCTCGCGGCCGCCGCACACTGCGCGGGCGTTCCCCTTGGGTCAGGCGGACTCCACTCGTGACCCGCGATCTCCTGTTAGAGCGGCAGAGCGGGGAACCGCCAATGTAAACACGGCGGTTTCCCATTCTGTGAGGGGGGACATAACAGATCTACTGATCCCTGTCAGAGGTGATCAAATACCACCAAAAGAAAGCTCTATTTGTGGGAAAAAAATTATAAAAATTTTGTTTGGGTACAACGTTGTTCGACTGCGCAATTGTCATTCAAAATCCGACAGCACTGAAAGCCTAAAATTGGTCTGGGCAGGAGGGGGGTTTAAGTGCCCAGTAAGCAAGTGGTTAAGGGCCCATTTGCACCGGTGCTTTTAACCACTTGCCGACCGCCGATCGGCATCTGACGGCGACAAAGTGGTTCGTTATCGCAAAACGCCGTCATACGACGGCGGCTGCGATAACGCGCACTGTGAGCGCGCGCGCGCCGCCGGAGGCGCGCCCGCGCGCTCACTGTGTTCGGGGAGGGCCAGGGAGCGGGTGCGGCGGCTTCGAATGGCCGCCGGCTACCCGCGATGGCCCCCCCGGAGCGAATGAGCGGAGGTCCGTGTATGTAAACACGGACCTCCGCTCTGTGTGAGGGGGAAGGGATGTGATCACAGCCTTCCTTTATGTGAAGGCTGTGATAACTTCCCTTCCCCAGATAGGCAGTCCCCAATACAGTTAGAACACGCCCAGGGAACATAGTTAACCCTTAGCGCGCCCCCTGCAGGTTAACCCCTTCACTGCCAATGGCATTTACACAGTAATCGGTGCATTTTTATAGCACTGATCGCTGTATAAATGCCAATGGTCCCAAAAAAGTGTCAAAACGTTCCGACATGTCCGCCCCAATATCGCAGTACCGCTAAAAATCGCAGATCGCCGCCATTTTTAGTAAAAAATAAAAACCCCAGAAATGAATTCTCACCATCCGTAAACGCGACCACTTTTGCGCAAACCAATCAATAAACGCTGATTGCGATTTTTTTATCGCAAATATGAGGAAGAATATAAATCGGCCAAAAACGGTGAAAAAAAATGTTTTTTTATATTTTTTTTTTGGATTTGTATTCTAGCAAAAAGTAAGAAATTTGGGTTTTTTTGCAAAATTGTCGCTCTTCTTTTGTTTATAGCGGCGATCAGAAATGACGCAGAGGTGATCAAATACCACCAAAAGAAAGCTCTATTTGTGGGAAAAAAAGGACGCAAATTTCGTTTGGGTACAATGTCGCACGACCGCGCAATTTTCAGTTAAAGCGACGCAGCGCCGAATCGCAAAAAGGGCTCCGGTCCTAAAGCTGGAAATCCTTCCGGGGCTGAAGTGGTTAATGCATGCGTTCCAACTAGCTAAAACGCATGTGTGATGGCTCCCTATAAGGCTTCATTCACACCTGCGCATTTTGCAAATACCTGGAAAATTGCGCGTTTGCAGTACCATTTCTTGTTATTGGCACCTTGAACGTAGCAAGCCGACAAATGCAGCATAACGCACAGGTAAAAATGTGCAAAGCTCAACGTGACAAACAGCTATATGAGCTACTTTGCTGCGCTTATCAGCGTAGGGTAGCTCATTGCAACAAATGGGCTGCCCTGTGTGTGTCACATGAAAATGCACAAACAAAATGTGCAAAAAAAAAAAAGTGCCTTTTTAAAACGCTAGGTGTGAATGGGGCCAAGTAAAGATAGTGTCTGTTCCCATCTCATCACTGTAGTGCATTGTGAAAAAAGATGACATGTCTGTTTTTTCTGCATTACACTGCGCTGGGAAGCCGGTAGAAGTCAATGGCAACAGATTTAATTGCATATAACTTGCAACCATCCATAATGCCATGATGCGTAGCCATCAGGTAATAACAAGCATTAGTCAATGGCTGCTAATCCTATGTGTGTCAAAATGCATTTCAGCGCACCTGCCTAACGCACTTACAGGCATAGCTCTAGATCAGGGGTCTCCAAACTTTCTAACCAAGGGGACTACTGTCCTTCAGGCTTTAGGGGGGCCGGACTGTGGCCTGTGGGAGTAGAAATATCCCTGGCATCATTGTCAGTAATTTATGTGCCCTCACTAATTTTAGAGGGAGAAATAGTGCCCCATCATTGATGTCAGTTGAATAAATAGTGGTATCAGTGGGAGGAATGGTGCCTCATCACTGGTCTCAGTTGGAGAATTATAGTTTCTCATTTATGGTGTCAGTGGGAGGAATGGTACCTCATCACTGGTGTCAGTTGGGGAAATAGTGTGTCATCTATGGTGTCATGGGGAGGAATGACGCTTCATAACTGGTGTCAGTTGGAGGAATATAGCCTCGTTTATGGTGTCAATGGGAGAAATGGTGCCTCATGATTGGTGTCAGGTGGAGGAATAAAGCCCCTGTTGATGGCGTCAGTGGGAAGAATAGTGCCTCATCATTGGGGTCAGTGGGAGGAATGGTGCCCCATCATTCATGTCAGTTGGAGAACTTATCGAAGGTGTTAGTGGGAGGAATGGTGCCTCTTCACCAGTGTCAGTGAGAGGAATGGTTTCCCATCATTGGTGTCTGTTGGAGGAATGGTGCCCCATCATTGGTGTCTGTTGGAGGAATGGTGCCCCATCATTGGTGTCTGTTGGAGGAATGGTGCCTCATCACTGGTGTCAGTTGAAGGAATAGAGCCTCATTGATGGTGTCAGTGGGAGGAATGGTGCCTCTTCACTAGTGTCTGTTGGAGGAATAGAGCTTCATTGATGGTGTCAGTGGGAGGGATAGTGCCGTATCAGTGGTGTCCGTTGGAGGAATAGAGCCTCATCGATGGTGTCAGTGAGAGGAAAGGTGCTCCATCATTGGTGTCAGGTGAAAGAATAAAGCCCCTATTGATGGTGTCAGTGAGAGAAATAGTGCCCCATCATTGGTGTCAGTTGGAAAAATAGTGTCTCATCTATGGTGTCAGTGGGAGGAATGGTGCCTCATCACTAGTGTCAGTTGGAGAAATAGAGCCTCATCGATCGTGTCAATGGGAGGAAAAGAGCCTCATTATTGGTGTCAGTTGGGGGAATAAAGCCCCTATTTGTCAGCATAGAATGGTGCCCCATCATTGGTGTCATGTGGAGGTATAAAGCCCCTATTAATGGTGTCAGCGGGAAGAATGGTGCCTCATCGAAGGTGTCAGTGGGAGGAATGGTTCCCCATCATTGGTGTCTATTGGAGGAATAGTGCACCAGGGGCCAGATAAAAGCAAGCAAAGGGCCACATCCGGCCCCTGAGCCACAGTTTGGAGACCACTGCCCTAGATGAAAGCCGGTACAAGGCAATGACAGTTCCCTGAAACGCATATAACATGCACTTTCATGTATTGCCATCAGGTATTAAGAAGGCTTTGTCAATGGCTGTTAACCCTACCCACTCCCATACCCACTCCAAATTCTAAATTTGAAACACCTTGGAAGCATCCATGAAAACGCATGTCAATGCACCTGCCTAAAGCACTTGTACTTATTTGATGCGTTGCCAGCAGGTATTAACAAGGCTTGTCAATGACTGTTGACCCTAACCACTACAAATTCTAAGATAAAAACCACAGTGAAAACATGCATCAAAATGCATGCCAATGCAACTGACGCCTGACAATGCACCTCTACACAAACATTTCATTGGACTTTAGGCTAAAGCAGCCCACAAAGGATCCAAATTTCTTTCCTTTGGTGTATGGAAGGAAAATCATTTGATTTCCCCGACAACACAGCCAGTGTTGATGGGGGAATGCCTCCACAGAGCTATTGGGAAACCTTCCTGGCTGGCAAGACACAATGATCACTGCTAGCGGCTCCAGCCGCCGACAATAAACGCATGTAAAAAATCCAACAGGCTGGTTGAACTCAAGTCCATCAAATTAGCCTGCCTATAGATAGAAGGAATCTCAGTCGGTCCCGGGTGACTTTTGATCCATTTATGGCTGGCTTAAGTTTACACAGACAGTTAGGGGTTTAGAAGGCGGTATAAACAGGTGGTTGATCTGCGTTTTTACTGCTCACCTACAAGTGAACATGGTGGCTGCTTTGCAGCTCAGCATGTCGAGTTCGACAGGCGGCACTGCCTGTCAAACTCTCCCATTGAAGTTGACTGCAATGCAAATGCTGTTGAACGTGAGTAGATCCAGCAGTAATCCATGTTGTTCTGGAAATGCTCTCTCCTTGTTCCTCCATCTGCTAGTGAGTGCCCATCCGAGAGTGCTTCCCCGCTCCAAGCGTCAAGAGGAATAAGCACACCGATGACATCACCAATGCTTAAGCTGTTTAATCCAGTAGCACAAGTTCGCAGCATGGCTTCCTACCCATAATCCCCCTGCTCCAACGCATTTCATCCAAGAAAAGCCTTAACCATGGAGGCATGAGTGAAAAGCATTTGAGTGGGTGGTTGAGAGGACAAGTCATGCTGCAAACTTGTGTTACCAGATTTGGCTCCATTCACACTTGTACGACTCCAAAATTGCTCCGCCTTTGGAGTGCAACTTTGATGCAACTTTGGATGGGTGCAACTTGGATATGACTTTGGCTTTGACCAGTGATAATGGACAGCTGTTGCACACAAGTTGCATTGTATACCATTCAGGTACAACTTTAATGCAACTTCTGAGGGTTAACATTGAAGTCTATGGTCCTCAAGTGGCACGAAAATCAGACCAAAGTAGTGCATGAACTACATTGAAATTGCTGCAACTTTAAGTCGCACACATATGAATGGTTATCATTGGAAAACATGGGGAATGACTTGTCATGCGACTTTGATGTCCAAGTGTGAATGGAGTCTAAACAGCTTTAATATTTGTGATGTAATCGGTGTGGGTCCAACCTATTTCTCTTGACCCTGGCAGAGCGGTTTCTCGCATGCATGACAACCCACTGAAATGAATGGGATGCCCTACACCTAACGTACGGGAATGCATGCGCATGTGCGCACCTGTTTGGTGTGAACCTAGCCGAATATTTTCTCTAGTACTGTGGATCTGGTAGAACAAGTCAGCAGACTGATGAGTGAATTGTATTATGTTATATAAGGTGCCATGTTGGGCAATAAGTGGAAACAGTTTCTCACTTTCATCCAAGGCAGGGGAGTCAAACTCAGTTTCATTGGGGCCTGCATCAGCATTATGTTTGCCCTCAAAGGGCCGGATGTATCTGTAAGACTAGATGTCCACTCACCTTGTGCTGCTCCAGGGAAGAAACTGGGGGCAGAGCTGGGAAGCCGGAAGTGCTAAGTCTGGAGGAGTACCAGAGGAGGCTTGGAGTCAGCTGCCGGGATCTGCTGAATGCTGAGACCAGGGGAGATGTAGAGGAGGGGGTGCTGCGGCTGCACAGAGAGGTGCAGGATCTGTAAGAGGAGTTCTGTCCTCTTCTCTGCTGCCGAATGCTGAGATGAGGGGGACAGAGATGAGCCTCTCCAGGGCAGCGCGGAGAAGTGTAGGATTGGGCAGAGAAATTCTGTCATCCTGCTGACTTTTAAGAGAAGGTGGGGGCAGAGACAAGGGGCGTTGTGACCGCTGCAGAAGAGGTGCGAGGGCCACATGAAATGGCCTGGCGGGCCAAACTTGGCCCATGGGCCTTGGGATTGACACATACAGTATTATTGGACCGGAAATCAGATCTGGGGTTTAAATACCTTTTTTTTAATTTGGTAATCTTGTTAAATTATTTACATATTCTTTCAGAAATGTTATGAAAACCTGTTTATAAAACTATGTATTTCTTGTATAAATAGTTTGGTTGCTCGCTACTCACATGTACACATTGTATTGTAAGAGATACCTGTATTAGCATTGAAGAACCAGAGGCTCTTCTGGACATCACTGGTAAAGAAGATTAATTAGAGGACAAGGAGATTAATATTACACAGATGAAACAGAACAGCCTATCAGCTAGGAAACTGGATAAGGGACATCCAATATGTTTGTGTGGAGCCCCCTCCAGCCATTCTTGGGGGGGAACCGTGATTGGAGGCCATCTGCTGTGTCAGAGGTTATCAGTGGGGAAATTGTAGGGAAGAATGCCTTAGAGGGCCACTCCACACCACAGCTTTCATCTCACCTTCTCTGGAAATCAAGAACAGATACATCTATGTCTGTATCCATCTATTCATCTATCTTACAGGGATCACCAGCTGGAGGAAATGTCTCCCTGTATGGGTGCCATGCACATGGGCCCTTTTGGGCATTACGGATATATTTCTGCACTCAGGATACACAGGATGCTGCGCACAGCTTCCCATAGCAATGACTAGCCGTATACTGTGGTGGTATACATACACCATCCCTTGTCTAAGCCCTACTGGGGTGTCTATCTATCTGTCTGTCTGTCTATCTATCTATCTCTCTATGACTATCTATCTACAGTATCTATCTATCTATCTATCTATCTATCTATCTATCTAGCTATGACTATCTATCTATCTATCTACAGTATCTATCTATCTATCTATCTATCTATCTATCTATCTATCTATCTATCTATCTATCTATCTATCTATCTATCTATCTATCTATCTGTCTATCTATCTATCTGTCTATCTATCTACACAGTATCTATCTATCCACAGTATCTATCTATCTATCTATCTATCTATCTATCTATCTATCTATCTATCTATCTATCTATCTATCTATCTATCTATCTATCTCTCTATGAATATCTATCTACAGTATCTATCTATCTATCTACAGTCAGGTCCATAAATATTGGGACATCGACACAATTTTAATCTTTTTGGCTCTATACACTACCACAATGAATTTGAAATGAAGCGAACAAGATGTGCTTTAACTGCAGACTTTCAGCTTTAATTTGAGGGTATTTACATCCAAATCAGGTGAACGGTGTAGGAATTACAACAGTTTGTATATGTGTCTCCCACTTTTTAAGGGACCAAAAGTAATGGGACAATTGGCTGCTCAGCTGTTCCATAACCAGCTGTGTGTTATTCCCTCATTATACCATTTACAAGGAGCAGATAAAAAGTCCAGAGTTCATTTCAAGTGTGCTATTTGCATTTGGAATCTGTTGCTGTCAACTCTCAATATGAGATCCAAAGAGCTGTCACTATCAGTGAAGCAAGCCATCATTAGGCTGAAAAAAACAAAACAAACCCATCAGAGAGATAGCAAAAACATTAGTTGTGGCCAAATCAACTGTTTGAAACATCCTTAAAAAGAAAGAACGCATCGGTGAGCTCAGCAACACCAAAAGACCCGGAAGACCATGGAAAACAACTGTGGTGGATGACCGAAGAATTCTTTCCCTGGTGAAGAAAACACTCTTCACAACAGTTGGCCAGATCAAGAACACTCTCCAGGACGTAGGTGTATGTGTGTCAAAGTCAACAATCACGAGTAGACTTCACCAGAGTGAATACAGAGGGTTCACCACAAGATGTAAACCATTGGTGAGCCTCAAAAACAGAAAGGCCAGATTAGAGTTTGACAAACAACATCTAAAAAAGCCTTCACAGTTCTGGAACAACATCCTATGGACAGATGAGACCAAGATCAACTTGTATCAGAGTGATGGGAAGAGAAGTGTATGGAGAAGGAAAGGAACTGCTCATGATCCAAAGCATACCACCTCATCAGTGAAGCATGGTGGTGGTAGTGTCATGGCGTGGGCATGTATGGCTGCCAATGGAACTGGTTCTCTTGTATTTATTGATGATGTGACTGCTGACAAAAGCAGCAGGATGAATTCTGAAGTGTTTCGGGCAATATTATCTGCTCATATTCAGCCAAATGCTTCAGAACTCATTGGGCGGCGCTTCACAGTGCAGATGAACAATGACCCGAAGCATACTGCGAAAGCAACCAAAGAGTTTTTTAAGGGAAAGAAGTGGAATGTTATGCAATGTCCAAGTCAATCACCTGACCTGAATCCGATTGAGCATGCATTTCACTTGCTGAAGACAAAACTGAAGGGAAAATGCCCCAAGAACAAGCAGGAACTGAAGACAGTTGCAGTAGAGGCCTGGCAGAGCATCACCAGGGATGAAACCCAGCGTCTGGTGATGTCTATGCGTTCCAGACTTCAGGCTGTAATTGACTGCAAAGGATTTGCAACCAAGTATTAAAAAGTGAAAGTTTGATTTATTATAGTTAATCTGTCCCATTACTTTTGGTCCCTTAAAAAGTGGGAGGCACATATACAAACTGTTGTAATTCCTACACCGTTCACCTGATTTGGATGTAAATACCCTCAAATTAAAGCTGAAAGTCTGCAGTTAAAACACATCTTGTATGTTTCGTTTCAAATCCATTGTGGTGGTGTATAGAGCCAAAAACATTAGAATTGTGTCAATGTCCCAATATTTATGGACCTGTATCTATGTGTCTACATGTAGCGGTACCCCTGAAGGAGCTGCTAATTTATATATGACTCGGGCCTCCCTCTGATTATCCTGCAGCCAGTCACTATGGATTTTTTTCACACTGCCAGGTGCACACACACAGTCCTGCTCGTTATTCCAATGACCAGTCTAGGGGATGAATTTTTGATGCTTTATTGTAGAACTTGGATAGGAGAAGGGAAAGCATAGGATACTCCAAGTTAACTGACTTCAGATGAGGACAACTTCTCCCTATCTCTGTATAGAAGACTTTCAGTGGCACTACATAGCAGACTGATCTCAGTGAAACAAGTCCTCTTCCAAGCAATAAAGGACAGGCCAGACCTTGCTTCTTCAAGACACCCGCCAGTGTCTCCTTTCTAACTCAATGTAGCAGACTACCAATGGTACTTAATGGCAGGCTGATTTCAGAGGAACAGGTCCCTTTTTAAGCAGTACAGGATAAGCCAGACTCTGTTCTTCAAGACACTCACCAGTGTCTCCTTTCTAGCTCACACACCCAGTTAGCTGACTATGAGGAGCAGGAGGGAAATTCTAGCAACTCAGTCTCAGGGATCCCTTTATGGGTCTGTAATCACACCATGTCCCAGGACAGCCGGTAGCCTCCCTCTGCCAACTTCCAAGCGACACTTTGCCACTGTGATACCAGACCGGATCCAAGGACGTCCCCCTCTGTCAGCTTTTAAGGACTCTGGGCTGCGGCTTCAGCAACTTCAGTTAGGCCTCGACCAGTCCCAGCATCTGGCAGCCTCCTGGATAGGCTTCAAGTCTAGCAGCCAGGAGCTGAACACACACCTCCACCCCTGAGGTCTGGGTGGGCTGGAACTCCTAACCTTGAGCCCATGTGCTCTCTTTTATATGAATGTGTTCACCCACAATGCAGTGGGGCACCTCCTCTGCTAGCTGTTTAGAACCACATCCACATACACCTGCTGTCACTGGCTGGGTTTTCCTCCCACTGTCCAATAGGGACCCATACTACTGGACAGTGTAAAACTTTCCAGACCACATGAATCAGCACCAGAGCACACTGAGCAGACCTTACTCATATCAAGGCTCTCTGATAAGCAGACAGCATCTAAATTTACCTATCTGCTCTCCTGTTAAGCAGAAAAGTCAAAAACTAAATACACTCACTAACACCCAAACAAGGAGGGTGCTACATACAGTATATATCTATCTACAATTATCTATCTATCTATCTATCTATCTATCTATCTATCTATCTATCTATCTATCTACACAGTATCTATCTATTTACAGTATCTATCTATCTATCTACAGATTCTCTCTATTTACAGTATCTATCTATTGATCTATCTACACAGTATCAATATATCTACAGTATCTATCTATCTACAGTATCTATCTATCTATCTATCTATCTATCTATCTATCTATCTATCTATCTATCTATCTACAGAATCTCTCTATTTACAGTATCTATCTATCGATCTATCTACACAGTATCAATATATCTACAGTATCTATCTATTTACAGTATCTATCTATCTATCTATCTATCTATCTATCTATCTATATATCTATCTATCTATGTCTGTCTATCTATCTATCTATCTATCTATCTATCTATCTATCTATCTATCTATCTACAGAATCTCTCTATTTACAGTATCTATCTATCTATTGATCTATCTACACAGTATCTATTTATCTACAGTATCTATCTATCTATTTACAGTATCTGTCTATCTATCTATCTATCTATCTATCTATCTATTTATCTATCTATCTATCTATCTATCTATCTATCTATCTATCTCTCTATGATGAAATACATTGCAGATACTGTATGTGCATTTCCTGGTTCCTGGAATTTGGAAAGTTAAAAAGAGGGATAAGAAGAACAAAGAATTCACAAGAAAACAAAAGGGAAAAAGAACAAAAAAAAGAGCTGTGAGAAATTCACACACCCGCTTTTGTTTCTGAGATTTAAGGTATAAAAAAAGCAAAGAAATGTGAATTACACAATATACAATGGCTACTCCTGGGAAGGATAAAACATAACAGATACTCCTGGGGAAGGAGAAAACATATCAGATACTCATAGAGAGTAATAAAATATAGCAGATACTCCCGGGGAGAAATAAAATATAACAAACACTCCTGGGGAGGAAGAAAATATTACAGATACTCATAGGGAAGGATAAAATAGAACAGATACTCATAGGGAAGGATAAAATATTACAGATACTCATAGGGAAGGATAAAATATTACAGATACTCATAGGGAAGGATAAAATATTACAGATACTCATAGGGAAGGATAAAATAGAACAGATACTCATAGGGAAGGATAAAATATTACAGATACTCATAGGGAAGGATAAAATAGAACAGATACTCTCGAGGAGGAATAAAATAGAAGAGATATTCCTGGGGAAGAATACAATATAAAGAGATATCCCTGAGTCCCAGGCAGGAGTTTGCTGGTATATGAGACATTGGTGGCCGGGTGCTCGGGGTATAGCCACAGGCCCCTGAGTGGAGGGGGTGGGGTGTAAAGAAAGAAGAACTGTGCCCTCCATTGGGCTGAAACACAAGAAAAGTCTATTGTCCCCGGGAGACAATGAATGGTGAGCGGCTGGGCAGATGATGCTACACAAAGTCTATTGTGTCTCCCTTGGCCTGCAGGCTGGGGCTGCACACAGCTTATTGAGGGTAAGCGATTGATTCGGCCCAGGGACACACACAGCAATGGGATGTTCCGCCCCCTTGGCTGTGGGCTACTGTCCCTATATGTAAGTATGTATGGCCGTATCTATAATAGATGGGTGACAATCCCATGTGCATCATCTCAATGCTTGCATTGTGCATGGAGTGAGATACAAACAGTGGAAAGCATGGGGGGCAGCTGTTGTTATAAAAACAAAAAATGCCTGTATGCTGGAAAATATATAACACATTAGAGCTCCACCCTCATTCTACCCTTTTTTTTGTATATAGAACGGAATGGAATATTTGAGGCTTTGCCAAAGGTGATCATATGATTTTAAGGCCTTGCCTTACCGCTGGGGTTTTTTTTTTTTTTAAGATTCTTTTTTTTTTACAAGTACAGAATAAGAGTACATAGAGACAAACTATCACACAAAATAAAAGAACTAAATTAAAAATATAAAAAAATAAGAATATATATATATATATATATATATAAATAAATAAAATTAACGTAAGGTTATTAACATGTATTTTTTTTCTGACCATTCAAAATCAATGGGATGGCAATGCACCTGAACATCCCAGAAAACAGTCCTGCACCTTTTCTGGCAGTAGCGAGGGTTGCCGCTTACTGCGTTGCCCCAGCAAGATGCATCACATCAACGCAACTAACATATTGCAGCGCGTTACTGCACGTTAAGGCTCCATGCACACTGGACGGTATCTGGGCTCTCTCAGCGTCGGGCAGGAGACGCTGCTTAGAAAATGTTCTTTTGCAACGTTTTGTAAGCAGCGTTTACCGGTGTTTATCGGCGTCTGTGTTTTTGGGCGTTTTTTTTTTTCTTCATTAGCTTCCATTGACTGCAAAAAACGCCGGACGCCGATAAACAGCCGTTTACCGGCGTTTATGAGCGTTTAGCGTTTTTTGTGCTCAAAAGAACGACTTTTGAATGCCAATTCAGGGCGTTCAGATAACAGCCCAAAAACGCCACTGCTGATAAACGACAATTAACGTCCTTGTGTGCATGGACACATAGGATAACATAAAGTGGCGTTTTTGGGCTGTTAAAAAAAAACGCCCAAACGACCAAAAATGGTTGTTTATCAGCTACAGAGTGCATGAAGCCTTAAAGTGTGAACCTAGTCTGTTGTGCGAGAAATATGGGGGAAGGGGATGGCACTGTGATTGTAAGGTGTATGGCCAGCTTTAGAATTACTGCCCCTTTCACACTGAGGTGCTTCTAAACTGCCAGTAAAACACTGAGCGCTTTTGAACAGTTTTTCAAGCGCTTTTGAAGAGCTTTTCAGGCGCCTTTGAAGAGCTTTCCAACCAGGGGCGTTTCTAGGTGGGAAAAAGACCAGGGACTCTAGCCCGAAGTAATGCAGCATGCTGTGGCGAAAAATGGGTGTGGCCTAAATGGAATAGTGGGCGTGACTTAAATGGGCGTGTCTTTGTTGGTGTGGCTCACGTCTGAGATGAACGAGGGATGGAGGAAGGAAGGAAGAAAGAAAGAGATAGGGAGGGAAGGAAAGAGAAGAGAAGGAAGGAAAGAAGTCGGGATGGAGGGACAGCAGGCCCAGATCCTTCACCACAATAACAATATGTGTATTCCAGAAAGTTTAACAGTCTGTAGATAAAGATACTCCAATCACCTGGTGTTGGCGCTTCAATCATCCTGGCACCATGGTTGCTATGGTGTCAGGATGATTGAAGCGCATTATTTCTATTATTACATTGTAATATAACATTAAATAGTTCAACTCACCATAATGCTGAATCAGTGGGAGCCCCAAGTGTGTCACTTGCCACGTCGCCTGCCACCAGATGCCATCAGGTGTTCCCAGCGGAGTCCCTCCTTCCATCACAGGTGTTCCAGTGGAGTCCCTCCTTTCATCACAGATGACCCCAGCGGAGTTCCTCCTTCCATCACAGATGACCCCAGCGGAGTTCCTCCTTCCATCACAGGTTTCCACAGCAGAGTCCCTCCTTCCATCACAGGTGTCCCCCAGCGGAGTGCCTCCTTATATCACAGGTGCCCCCAGCGCAGTTCCTCCTTCCATCACAGGTGCCCCCAGTGGAGTCCCTCCTTACATCACAGGTGCTCCCAGCGGAGTCCCTCCTTACATCAAAGGTGCCCCCAGCGGAGTTCCTACTTATATCACAGGTGCCCCCAGCGGAGTCCCTCCTTACATCACAGGTGCTCCCAGCGGAGTTCCTCCTTCCATCACAGGTGCCCCCAGTGGAGTCCCTCCTTCCTCCTTGAGGCGACCCCAGTAGACACTACTTTCCTCCCTGAGGTGACCTTGTGGACACTACCT
>BLSH010076402.1:356663-366764 GCA_018402905.1 Glandirana rugosa | reverse complement strand
GTATTTACTCAAGTGACACGTATCCCAACATATACACACGATAACACATAATTCACATAACCCATCCACGTAATACGTACTGACACGTATCTCACATAATCAAGACATGTACCCCATATATACCGTGGAACATTTAAGTCGAGTCCAGTCACTCACCTACACGTTCCCCATAGTCACTTACATGTAGTCCATAGTGACATACATTTTTCCTATAGTCACCACCATCTCACACGTAGTTAATCTGAGCTCCATCAGTCATTCATAACCCCTTTTCATCCACTGATACCACCTATACAAATACTGAAATCGCTTATACCCTTGTACATTAATTGATGCACACTCTACCACCACTGATATCCTTTTTACATACAGTGATACCTGATGTACATTCACTGATACCCCTTGCACATCCACTCACTGACCTGAGCTGAATTTACAAGGTGCCATATATACCCCATGTACAGAACTAATACACTCTATGCACAGTCATGCATAATGCACCTACCCAATACACTTAATACACAATAGCACACATATACAACCCTATGCACAGTGAACTCATTTATGCAGTGCCCATACACTAACCTACACACACCAAAACTTTAAAATTAATAAAATATACTGTATATTATATTATTATTACCTTCATATGGCTTATTTATTACACTTGAACTTCTCACTCTGGGCAGGGGGTGTTTGGAGTTGGGGGGGCGAACTGAGTCTCTGCCCCGGGTGAAAGTATGTCTAGCTTTGCCACTGATTGGATATGTTTTATAGCAGAAGGTAAAAAATATTGGTTTTTTTTCTTTCAAAATTGTTGGCATTTTTTTTACTTATTTGCTTTGCAAATAAAATTTGTCATTTTTTTCTGTTGCTTTAAAATCAGATTGGTGGCTGTAGGTGGCACATACATGGACTTATACACTCCAAAAGAAAACATTTATCTTTTTATGATCGATCAGCAGACAGACGTTTGAGACTTAAAGCATTTTATTAAAATCTGAATTATAAAACAACCAGCATATTTACAAGAAAACAGAGGTAAACCACGACACGCTGTGCCCAAGGCAGTCATCTCTCCACCGACTTCCTTGTTCAGGTCTTGCTGGTACCAGCAGGGGTGCTCTTCTCTTTCTTGTTTGTCTGTGCTGGTGCTTTTAGCAGGGCAAGCTTTTTAGGCATGTTGGCGCTGGCTTTCATGGTGACGTCATGCTCAATCTTATTTCGGATCTGGACTTCCAGATTCTGTGGATAGTGCCAAATAAAAGTGAGTTACTCCTAAGAAAAAAAACTTTGGAACTGACAAAAACATGTGCATTTAGGATTTTGGTATTCACCGTAAAATCCTTTTCTTTTAGCCCACTGAGGGACACAGAAACTCCTATATTGTTTTGTTGCTGACAACAGGAGAATCGGACACTGGCATACAGAACATTTGTGAGCCAGCCCAGCATAGCCCTTCTTCTACCCAGCATGATTCAGCTTTGTACCAAGAAAATGATTCATATAAACACCAAGGGATGGGATCTGTGCCCCTCAATGGACTTCAAGAAAAGGATTTTTATGGTCAGTACAATAATCCTACTTACATTCTCTTCCAATGAGGTACACAGGACGTCATATTTTGTCAGGATATCCAAAAGTAGTCCAATTGAGGGATGGGCAACTCAATCACTAATGGTCCTTACAAAAAACAAAACTGGAGACGTCCTGTAGCACAAGAACTGCCTGAAGGACCAATTGCCCAAAGCCCCCTATGTAAAAAAAATGTGATATAAAAAGGTAATGGCAAGATTTGTGCACAATAAATAACTGTTGCAAAGAATAACATATAATAAAAAGTTGAAGTAGGTACACACACACACATACAGTTGTATGCATATGTTTAGGAACCCCTGACAATTTCCATGATTGTCATTTATAAAATATTTGGGTGTTTGGATCAGCAATTTCATTTTGATCTATCAAATAACCGAAGGGCACAGTAATATTTCAGTAGTGAAATGAGGTTTATTGGATTAACAGAAAATGCGCAATATGCATGAAAACGAAATTAGACAGGTGCATAAATTTGGGCACCCCAACAGAAAAATCAGAACAATATTTAGTAGAGCCTCCTTTAGCAGAAATAACAGCCTCTAGACGCTTCCTATAGCCTGTAATGAGTGTCTGGATTCTGGATGAATGTATTTTGGACCATTCCTCCTTACAAAACATCTCCAGTTCGGTTAGGTTTGATGGTTGCAAGCATGGACAGCCCTCTCCAAATCACCCCACAAATGTTCAATGATATTCAGGTCAGGGGACTGGGATGGCCATTCCAGAACATTGGACTTGTTCCTCTGCATAAATGCCGGAGTAGATTTTGAGTAGTGTTTTGGGTCTTGTTGAAATATCCAGCCCTGGCGTAACTTCAACTTTGTGACTGATTCCTCAACATTATTCTCAATAATCTTCTTATATTCAGTGGAATCCATGCAACCCTCAACTTTAACCAGATTCCCAGTACCGGCACCGGCCACACAGCATGATGGAACCTCCACCAAATTTTACTGTGGGTAGCAAGTGTTTTTCTTGGAACGCGGTGTTCTTTTGCCGCCATGCATAATGCCCCTGGTTATGACCAAATAACTCAATCTTTGTCCAAATGTGCGTTTGCATACCTCAAGCGACTCCGTTTGTGGCGTGTGTGCAGAAAAGGATTCTCTCGCATCTCCCATACAGCTCCTCCCTGTGCAAAGTGCGCTGAATTGTTGAACGATGCACTGTGACACCATCTGCAGCAATTTGATGTTGGAGGTCTTTGGAGGTGGTCTGTGGGCTGTTTTTGACCGTTCTCACCATCCTTCGCCTTTGCCTCTCCAATATTTTATGTGGCTGCCAATTCTGGCCTTAACAAGAACTGTGCCTGTGGTCTTCCATTTCCTCACTATGTTCCTCACAGTGGACACTGACAGCTTATATCTCTGCGATAACTGTTTGTAGCCTTCCCCTAAACCATAATGTAGAATAATCTTTGTTTTCAGGTCATTTGAGAGTTGTTTT
This sequence comes from Glandirana rugosa, assembly GCA_018402905.1. Classification (NCBI taxonomy): domain Eukaryota; kingdom Metazoa; phylum Chordata; class Amphibia; order Anura; family Ranidae; genus Glandirana; species Glandirana rugosa. The sequence goes on along the minus strand of BLSH010076402.1, from coordinate 363,719 downwards.
GAGGCCCCCATGTTGCCACTCTTCAGAGGAGAGTCAAAGAGAACAACAACTTGTAATTGGCCACCTTAAATATCTTTTCTCATGATTGGATGCACCTGTCTGAAGTTCAAGGTTTAAAATGAGCTCACCAAACCAATTGTGTGTTCCAATTAATCAGTGCTAAGTAGTTACAGGTATTCAAATCAACAACATGACAAGGGTGCCTAAATTTATGCACCTGTCTAATTTCGTTTTGATGCATATTGCACATTTTCTGTTAATCCAATAAACCTCATTTCACTACTAAAATATTACTGTGTCCTTCAGTTATTTGATAGATCAAAATGAAATTGCTGATCCAAACACCAAAATATTTATAAATGACAATCATGGAAATTGTCAGAGATTCTTAAACGTTTGCATACAACTGTATATGCTTTATACACCATGGTTTGCTTTTACGCTGTATTATGCTTCTATATACTTGTATATTACCTATATCTGCTATTCCTTTATAGGAATGTTAATATTTTGTTATTTCATAGAGATCTGTGCATCCTCAACACACAACTAGCAAACCTTAGAAGAAGGAATTAATCCGAAACATGTCGGCTGTTAGGTTTCTCAGAACCAGCCTCTTTGGTTGGCCAGTAGGGTTACATATCCCCTATTCTTGTGCGATACATGTATATTATGTGCACATCCTTTTTATATAGTTCATGCTTATACCCCTCATTCGAGGGCTGTACCTGCAACAATATTTTGTATGCCATTTACATTGTATGGACCTCTGTCCAGGTTTTATGAGTATTTAACTAATAAATTGGCTTTGTCCTTTTAACCCTAATACTTACTGTCCCTGAGGGGTCCTTCCTCTGTTTTGCTCTCCGAGCAACAATTTCTTTTTGACAAATCTGAGGGAAGCTCGCCGCCTGCTACTGTGCTTCCCCTCGGTTTAGTCCTGAAGCACTGGGGTGTTTGAGGGTGTGTGCATTCTTAGGATTTGCTCCATGGCAGACGGTGCAGATGTGGAGCCGACCGCATTGGCTGTACGTACAGGTAGCATGGTTATCTTTGTTGCAGATCTGTGCTATCCCCTGCGACTGAACGGGCCGCCCCCACTTATCTATTTGAAACGCTGAGTGGGTCCAGGCCCATCCTGGACAGCACTAGAGGTGGAGCGGAGGGCCAGGGATCTGTGTCGGAAAACACCAGTTTGCTGGCACACGACTGACTTCAGAGAGGAAAAGATAGACATGCGAATGAGTAGAAATAAACAGGTGTCACTGGTAGATGATGAGTGGGTGTGGACGTGTGCCACTGGAAGACGAGTTACAATAACGTGTTGCGAAAGGAACATCATGCGGGAGGCCGAAAACAAGCAAGTGGAAATCAGAATGTGTGTGGAGGAACCATAGTCGATGTTTGTCGTTTGTAAAATGAGAACGCCTTGTGTCGGGTCTGCGAACCAAAGCATTGTACGAGTTGCACGTGAGCACGGATGCAAGAATGAGTGGTACGAATAGCAACTGGATGTTTGTGGTATATGTGCCTTGAGGGGGAGGCCGACCTGTGGAAGCTTGTGGTGTACGTGTTAGACAGGATGTGTCCAATCGTGCCGGGGTTTCAAATTGCTGCGTCGGTCATACAACCAGGACTCGAATCAGGCTATGGTGGGTGAGTAGAAATGGCCCGCTGACTGTGGGAGGCCTTCTATGCCACAATCCTGCAGCAAGTTTTGGGGATGGTCCATTCCCTCAAGGTGTGAGCGCAGCCATGCTCTAAACCCACGGAGGGTGTCGGAGGGGCGGAAGTATGTGTTGTAAGGAGAGTTGAAAAGGTAAGATTAGAAAAAAAAGAGACTGCATACAGCAGAACAGGTAGAAAGGACCGAGAAGAATAGGAAAAGGAATGACAGGCGCAGTGAAGAAACCGGTTTGCGTTCTAAGCGCCGAACGCTGTTGAGTGGAAATTTAGAATATTGAAAAGAGTGCGTGGCAACTGAGGTGAGCCATGAGATGACTGGCCAGATAACAGATAGCTCGGGTGCCTGGTCTGTGTTGATCACAAACCTGCGAACCAGAGCCCCAGTGTGTACTGGGGTGAGAAGCTGGAAACTGGTATGGCCTAAGTAGGAATGTTGCAGTCTGTAGTAGGTGAAGTATGTTCAGCTTGACAACGCTTGCACTGTCCACAAGCCCAACATTTAGCGACTTTGTCTGCTTAGGTGAAGGGTCGCCCTTCGAAACAGAATGTTGTGCAAGGAACATGTGACAGTAACTAATGCCCGATGAGCAGATCAGATCGTGTATGTGAAGTCCATGTGGTGACAGGGTGCTGCAGGGCGACGTGAGGGTGAAACCCGTGTACTACACACCTGACTCAACTCCTTGGTTGCAAAGTTCTGGATGAGATCGAGAACTCCGGGATGTTGATCGGGATCCTGTAGTAGAGGTGACATAGAAGTCCAGTTTTACCCTGGCATGAATTAGACCTAACCAGCCCCCTAAGATGTAACTGGCCCCCTTGGTTGAAAATGCAGGCCTCTTTGTTGTTTATGTGTTTTTTTAATAAATAACATCCAGCCTTGTGCAGGATGGAACAACCTGAACTTGACTGACTTAAGGGAGAAACGACAGACAGTTATGCCACTGAAGACGAGTGGTTGGATTGTGCCACTGGAGACGATGAGTGGTTGGATTGTGCCACTGGAGACGATGAGTGGTTGGATTGTGCCACTGGAGACGATGAGTGGTTGGATTGTGCCACTGGAAACGTGCTTGCAACCATTGCAAGACAGTGGCCCCATCAGGGAGGCAAAAACCAAGGACAGAAGAATATTAGAGTATGTGGGGATGAGCTGTGATCATGTTTAATCGTCAGTCGAGATTGTGGGTGAGTGGAAAGGAACGAATCATGCTGACTCATGTCGGATTTCACGAAGCTGCGTATCGTCTGAGTCTGTAAGTACGTACGAACGTAGGAATGGTTGGTGTAAGTAACAACTGGTAGCTTGTGGCTGGAGCTTCACAATAGAGACCGAGCTGCAGGAAGCTGTGTGATGGATGGAATAGTGTGTGTCATGCCGAGAATGCGAACCATTGTGCCGCTGACGCGGTTGAATTCGAATCGGGCTGTGGAGTATATGAATCGACCTGTCTGAGTTTATGAAGCTGAGTATCGCCTGAGTTGTGAGTATGTACGAGCGTACAAAATGGAAACTGAAATGAGGTGTGCTGATACATGTCGGCGTTTGCAACTTAGGAAGTCGCATGAGCTGTGAGTGTGCATGGGTAAATGAGTGGTATGAGCGGCGATAGAGCTTTTGACAGGAACCTTGCGGGGGGGAGGCAGTGTTGCAGAAGCTCAGTGCCTGATGGAAGAACGTCTTATATATATTTTTTTTCCATGAATTTGAATAGCTGTGCGAAGGAGACCAGGACTCATATTGGGGAGGTGTGGCGAGCTGTGTAGCTGTAGCGAAGCCTAGTGCCGAGCAGAAAGTGATAGGACAGTGGCAGCCCTGCGAGGGTGCCAGTGTGTAACTGTAAATAACGAACCATGCGTATGAATAGTAGTTACAAATCGTGATGACTGGGCTGGGTGATGTCGAACAACGGCCGAATGACAACTCGGAGGCGTTTGCAACTATGACGGAGTTGTATGTTTGTACAACAAATGAGTAATAAGACCGTGGAACCTACGACTGACGACGCCTGTGCCGGATGATGTTGGACGACGACAACTCAGAGGTTATACGAAACTACAAATAATCTGTACACGACTGAATGAGTGACAGAACTTTGAATTTCCGAATCAGAGATGCCTGTGCCGGTGATGTCGGACAACGGCCGACGAAAACTCAGAGGCTTGCGAAGCTACTAACAATGCGGCTGAGGGAACCTACGAAAGTGCGAAGCCTGTGCCGAGAAACTCTGAGTTTTTTTTTCATGTCTTTTTTTCCTTTACCTTTTTTGTTTTAAACTTTTTTTTATTATTCTTTTTATTTAAATCGGTGAGGTGTGAAAGCGTGGGGGGGGGGGGGGAGGGGTTTAAACCCACTAGCTGTAGCAAGACCTACGTAGAAAGCAGCAGTGACATAACGGTGGCGACCCTACAAGGGTGGCAGTGTGTAACTGAAATGGGGAACTCTATGTGTGAATAACAGCTAAAAATTGGTAAATGCTTGGCCGGATATTTGTCGGAAAACGGCTGAACGATAACATGAGGGCATTCGTAGTTTATTTACGAGTCGTAAGATTGTACGACAATGAGTAATACGACTGCGGAATCTATGACCAATAACTCCTGTGCCGAGTGATGTCCCAATGCAAGTAATGGGTAACAGAACTGAGGAATTTCATCGGTGGCATCTGTGCCGGTTGAGGTCAGACAAAGGCTGACGAAAACTTGGAGGCTTGCAAGGTTTACAAATGAGTCGTAGGTTAGTACGATGGGTGTGCCAAGTGGCTGAGGGAACCTGCGAACTGTGAGGCTGGTGCTGAAAACAGGATGCGACCACTAATGAGTCAGAGGTTTCGGAAGGTCTACAAATGATTTGTAGTTTAGAGTTTGGAAAAACAACGAGACAGGGGGAACCTGCACATCTACAAAGCTTGGGCTGTAAGAGCCGGGATACAACTGACCATGACTGGAGGTTTGTGCAAAACAACAAGTGATCAGGAATGGTGCAGTGCTTTGACTGAAGGTCTGCAAACAATTCGTAGTTTGTAGATAGGGAACATTAATGAAAAGGGAGCATACACATTGATAATGCTTGTACCAGGAGAAGCCGGGGAACTATGGACAACAACTCAGAGGCCGTAGCTTACGACAGGGTGCGAGTTTGGGAATATGACAAAATGAAAGTTTGTGTACGGCACAAGAAGTTTGAATCCTACCTGCGACAGTGAGCTAGAAATGCTGACAGACTACGAATGGAGACGCCACAAACAAGCTGGAATTCAAAAAAAGCACACAGACTCACATACACGCAGTCAGCTGGGAAGAGTCTAGTGACGTAATAAATTCAAACCACCATACCGGCATTCTAATATATATATTTTTAAAAAAAACTTCAATTTCGGTTTCAGTTTCGGCTAAGTACATCCCAAATTTTCTCTTTCGGTACGGGAATTTTAATTTTGATGCATCACTACAGTGTTACCTTTAGCCCTGGTTCACACTAGCATGATGGGGGAACCAATGCGATTCCAGTATGGGTTCCCGCACCGCATAGGACTAGTGGGCATTTCACACTGCCCTCTGCAAACCGCTACCCCCAAATCGGTTTGCATATTGCAGTGCGAACTGTGAATTCGTTTGACAGTGGCGCTTTAAGAGAATGTAGGGGCGCGTCGCTGGAGCCGATGCGAGTGGCCAGCAGGCGCAATGTCTGCTGGCCACCTGCAATTGCTCCTCACAGAGCCAGATATACATCAACAGATCCCCATTCTGACAAGGAAGTAGAGAGAGCTCTGCTGTTCCTAGTGATCGGGAGCAGCTTTCTCTCCCTACCCCCAGACACTACACTCCCCCCACAGTTAGATACACCTCCCTAGGGAACACTTAACCCCTTGATCGCGCCCTAGTGTTAACCCCTTCCCTGCCACTGACATTTAAACAGTAATCAGTGGCTATTTGAAGCTCTGATTGCTGTATAAATGTCATTGGTCCCAAAAAAGTGTCAAAAGTGTCCGATCTGTCCGTGGCAATGTAGCAGGCCTGATAAAAATCGCAGATTGCCTCCATTACTAGTAAAAAAAAAAAAAAAATTTTAAATAAAATAAAAATGCCATAAATCTATTCCCATAGTCTGTAGACGCGATAACTTTTGCGCAACGCAATAAATATACGGCTATTGTGATTTTTTTTTACCAAAAATATGTAGAAGAATATATATCGGTCTAAACTGAGGAAGAAATTTTTTAATATTATTGTTTTGCATATTTATTGTAGCAAAAAGTAAAAAAAAAGTTTTTTTCTTCAAAATTGTCGCTCTTTGTTTATAGAGCAAAAAATAAAAACAGCAGAGGTGATCAAATACCAACCAAAAGAAAGCTCTAGCTGTGGGAAAAAAAGGACATCATTTTTGTTTGGGTACAATTGTCAGTTAAAGCGACGCAGTGCCGTATCACAAAAAAGTACTCTGGTCAGGAATGGGGTAAATCCTTCTGGGGCTGAAATGGTTGAGCAAGAGACTTACTGGGGGAAACCTTGAATCAGATAGAACATGATAACCAACAAAGGCTGGGCAGTCTCAAATATAATTAAAAAAAAAAAAAGTTTAGGGAGATTGGTTAGACTTTTCTCAGCAGAGCAAGAGACAAGATGTCCATCTTCCTAGCACACTACCTAAAAAGTAGGGCATGTTGGTGAAGGGAAGGGTTATCTGGGTCGGGAAAAAAAATTCTGTTTGTCCGTGTCCAATTGTTCTGTAGATGGCAGTATAAAAGCAGTATCTGAATTCATGTGTCCCTCAAAGGACACGGAAAAAAAAAAAAGGAGATTGAACAAGCCAATCACCAGGCCCAAGCAGCATCACATGGTGGTGAGGTTCATGATAAGTAACAGAAGTTGCTGTTTGAAACGCTACTAAAATGATCGCTAGCATATAGGAGGAAACAGAGCAAATCACTGCTAGTAGGAGCAGTAATAAGCAACTCTATAGGATAACATAAGCTGAATGTTAGAAAGTCTGTTTTTGGCAAGATGTTATGTACAGTGGAACTATCCATCTGATATGGGCTTTACAGAGATAGGACCGCGCGGGGGAGCGCGGGAGAGGGCCGCGCGGGGGAGCGCGGGAGAGGGCCGCGCGGGGGAGCGCGGGAGAGGGCCGCGCAGGGGAGCGCGGGAGAGGGCCGCGCAGGGGAGCGCGGGAGAGGGCCGCGCAGGGGAGCGCGGGAGAGGGCCGCGCAGGGGAGCGCGGGAGGGGGCCGCGCAGGGGAGCGCGGGAGGGGGCCGCGCAGGGGAGCGCGGGAGGGGGCCGCGCAGGGGAGCGCGGGAGAGGGCCGTGCAGGGGAGCGCGGGAGAGGGCCGCGCAGGGGGGGTCGCGCCGGGGGAGGGCGCGAGGGG
>BLSH010076402.1:295043-322512 GCA_018402905.1 Glandirana rugosa | reverse complement strand
CCCCACGTGCACTGGCCTAGGCCCAGGCAGCTCAGCCACAGGGCGGTCAGCACTTGGCACCCTGGTGCTTACCGCAAATTAATTTTTTTTTTCTTCTTGGCGGTGGCGTCGCGACCCCCTAGAAATCGGCAATCGACCCCACAGGGGGTCGCGACCCACGTGTTGAGAACCGCTGCCTTAGAACCATACTCTTCTCCAGGAATAAAGGACTTAATGTGTAGTAGTTTTATTCAACACAGTGAGAACAAAAAAAAAAAAAGAGGACCTTGCCCTGATTCTAACAATGAATACATAGGATGTGTAAATTTAAATAAACCAGCATAGGTAATGGGACACATTTTAGACCGTTAACCACTTCACCTCCGGAAGGTTTACCCCCCTTCATGACCAGGCCATTTTTTGTTATATGGCACTGCTTTAACTGACAATTGAGTGGTCGTGCAAAGCTGTTCCCACAAGTAGAGTTTTCTTTTGGTGGTATTTGATCAACTCTGCGGTTTTTATTTTTTGCACTATAAACAAAAAAAACCGACAGTTTTGAAAAAAAAAATATTTTTTACTTTCTGCTGTAGCCAATGGCCCCCTTAGGGGTGGCTGTTAGTTGTGGTTCACCTGTCACTCTGCCCTCAATCACATAACTTTCCATGCTTCCGGAGTCACGGAACAGGCCGGTACTTTGTTTTTGCTGTTTATTGAGGGAATAAACTTGGATAGGGTAGGGACGACCGTGGGATGCCCAAAGATTTCAGATATAGGACCAATCTATATACACCGCAGTATATACACTCCTTCTTTCTCCAGCACTGACTCTTGTTGACCGTTACACTCCGTCACTTCTTTCCTGCACAACACTTACTTCTTCACCATTAGGCCTGAAAGGAAATTTATCAGGCCTCCATTTCCTCTTCCTCCACCCTAGCTGTTACAGGCAAGGGCCATGGGTCCTCGGATTGTAAGGCCACGGGCCCTCAAGGGGGTAGCTAAGTACAACTGTGCTAGCCAGGTCCCGATGGACTACTACTCCCAGCCCATCATCTTCCAGGCCGCTCCGGCCTACCTCACTGTCCAGTGACACTGCTTCCCCTGACTGGCTCCTCCAACTTCTACAGACTGTCCACTGTCTCCTTTCAGCCTTTCTGTCCAGTTTCCTTTAAAGAGTCTTTCAGTAGCCTTTCTGTTGTTCTCCTTCTCCCTTGTGCTGCTCCAGGATCCAGCTCCGCTCCTGGCTGAACCCGAGCCACCGGGCCTCAAGGTCACCCCCCCAGACTGGGGGCTCCCAGATGAGGCCTCCACAACCTCAGCTACATCTCCACTCTTCCACCCGACACCCTCCTCCCCCCAGCAGGGCAGATCACAGTATTTAAGGAGTCCTGTACCTGCCAATCCAAGTTGGGGATTGGTCAGGGCTCCTTAACATACTTCAGAAAGGGACACCTCCTATTCCATCCCCTTTTCCAAAAACTTCTGGAAGCAAAGGGGAGGAGTATCCAAGGGGTGTTCCTTCCTGCAATCTCCAGCTCTCCTGGCCACTCCCCTGCCCAGATCAAAACTTTCAGGCCTGCACTTTTTGTCAGGCCCGACTAAATTTGCCTCTCCTAGCAAAATTCTACTACAAAAAGCACCTATTACTATGGGGGCGCTACACTGCTTTAAAACATATCCAAGAAAAAAAATCAATTTATGCCAATATGTATTCTGCTACATATTTTTCCTAAAAAATCCCAGTAAGCATATTTTGATTGGTTTGTGCAAACGTTATAGCATCTACAAACTATGGAATCGTTTTGTGGAATTTTTATTTATTTATTTATTTTTTACTATTCATGGGCGTGATCAGCGACTTATAGTGGCACTGTAATATTGCGGTGGACAAATCAGACACTTTTGACACTTTTTCTGGGGACCAGTGACACCAATACAGCGATCAGTTCTAGAAAATATGCACTGTCATCGCACTAATGGCACTGGCAGGGAAGGGGTTAGCATCAGGGGCGATCAAAGGGCTAAATGTGTCCCTAGGGACTTTCTAACTGTGGGGGGTGCTTTAACTGTGGGAAGAAAGAGATCCGAGTTTCTGCTTAACAGAAACACTAGATCTCTGTCTTCCCTTATCCCAGAACAGTGATCTGCCTTGTTTACATAAGCAGACCGCGGTTCTTCCTCTCTCGGGAATGAGTGGCAGATCCTGGCAGATATCATCGGGTCCTGCTGTGTCCAATTGCAGTGCATATGTGATATCGCACAGGAGAGCCGCTGCCCCGCAGTATATGTACATGGGGCGGTCGGCAAGTGGTTAACCTTTTTTATTAAAGAATTTTAACCACTTCAGCCCCGGAAGGATTTCCCACTTTAGGACCAGAGCACTTTTTGCGATTCAGCACTGCGTTGCTTTAACTGACAATTGCGCGGTCGTGCGACGTTGTACCCAAACAAAATTTGCGTCTTTTTTTCCCCATAAATAGAGCTTTCTTTTGGTGGTATTTGATCGCCTCTGCGTCATTCCTGATCACCACTATAAACAAAAAAAGAGCGACAATTTTGAAAAAAAAAATGTTTTTCTTACTTTTTGCTAAAATACAAATCCCAACAAAATATAAAAAAACATTTTTTTTCATCGGTTTTGGCCAATTTATATTCTTCCTTATATTTTTGGTAAAAACAATCGCAATCTGCATTTATTGAATCGTTTGGGCAAAAGTGGCTGCGTTTACGGATGATGAGAATTAATTTCTGGGGTTTTTATCTTTTTTTATTTTTTACTAGTAATGGCGGCGATCTGCGATTTTTAGCGGTACTGCGATATTGGGGCAGACATGTCGGACCATTTTGACACTTTTTTGGGACCAATGACATTTATACAGCGATCCGAAATGTAAATGTCCACTGATTACTGTATAAATGTCACTGGCAGTGAAGGAGTTAACCTGCAGGGGGAGATCTAGGGGTTAACTGTGTTCCCTGGGTGTGTTCTAACTGTGGGGGGGGGGGGGGCTGGGCTACCATGGGCATAAAAGATCTAACTGATCCCAGAGACAGGGATCAGTAGATCTCCCATGCCCCCACTAACAGAGCGGGGAACCGCCGTGTTTACATCGGCGGTTCCCAGTCCTTTAGCTGTGGCCGCTCATCACAGCTCGCCGGCGGACATCGGGTCCACCTGAGCCACGGGCACACTCCTCAGGAGCACGGTGGGCACGCGCGCGCCCCCTAGTAGCCAACCGCAGATCACCGCTTATTTGCGACCATTCGCGGGAAGCTAGTTAACAAACAATTCCATTTTTACATTTTTTTTTTGTCCAAAGGCAGTCCATTAGTTTCATGAGGAACTGACAGGTCTTATAATTTACAGTCATCGAGTTGTACATGAGTTAAAAAAGAGGAAGTATCAATATTTGCTGGTGGTGAGAGGGCAACGGATAATATATACAAAAACACACACTGTATTGCCAAAAGTATTGGGACGCCTGCCTTTATGCGCACATGAACTTTAATGGCATCCAAGTCTTAGTGCATAGAGTTCAATATTGAGTTGGCCCACCCTTTGTAGCTATAACAGATTCAACTCTTCTGGCAAGGCTGTCTACTAGGTTTAGGAGTGTGTCTATGGGAATGTTTGACCATTCTTCCAGAAGCGCATTTGTAAAGTCAGGCACTGATGTTGGATGAGAATGCCTGGCTCACAGTCTCTGCTCTAATTTATCCCAAAGGTGTTCTATCGGGTTGAGGCCAGTCAAGTCCCTCACCACAAACTCGCTCATCCATGTCTCTATGGACCTTGCTTTGTGCACTGGTGCGTAGTCATGTTGGAACAGGAAGGGGCCATCCCCAAACTGTTTCCACTAAAGTGGGGGCATGAAATTGTCTAGAATGTCTTGGTATGCTGATGCCTTAAGAGTTCCCTTCACTGGAACTAAGGGGCCAAGCCCAACCCCCGAAAAACAACCCCACACCATAATCCCCCCCCCCACCAAATGATTTAGACCAGTGCAAAAAGCAAGGTCCATGAAGACATGGATGAGCAAGTTTGGAGTGAGGAACTTGAGTGGCCTGGCCTCAACCCGATAGAACACCTTTGGGATGAATTGGAGGAGAGACTGCAAGCGTCCAACATCAGTGCCTGACCTCACAAATGTGCTTCTGGAAGAATGGTCAAACATTCCCATAGACACTCCTAAACCTTGTGGACAGCCTTCTCAGAAGAGTGGAAAGGGTGGGCCAACTCAATACTGAACCCTATGGACTAAGACTGGGATGCCATTAAAGTTAATGCGTGTGTAAAGGCAGCCGTCCCAATACTTTTGGAAATATAGTGTAAGAAAATAAAAGATTTTTTTCCCCCCAAGTTTAGTTTTCACTGTGGCAGAGAAAAAAATCAGGCCTCCTGATGTTCCAGCCAGAGCTGTGTTGTGTAAATCCCAGGACGACATTGACAGAAATCAAATCCCTTTGCAAGTAATCTGTTTATATAAAGGTCATGTGTATATAGATGTTCGCCTGAAGAACAGCTTTAAGATTTAATGAAAAGCAAAACAGTTTTTTTTATTTGGATATAATGGAGCGTTATACCCTTGTCAGTTTGTTTATTTTTTTCTATCTGGGTCCCATTGGGGAGATTTCTCTTCACTTCCTCTCTCATAGCCACAACAGGAAGCAGGAGGAGAATGAAGGAGTCCCGAGGTGTCACCAGGGTTGTCAGAACTATGGCCCCCATTGAAAGATTTCTCCTTTATTCCTGTTCTGGTGACAACACAACATTTTTAAAATTATTTTAAAATTACATTTTAAAAACAGGTAGAAGGACAGCAATAAAAACCTGACAAGTGTTCTAATCCTTTTCCACTCTATCACAACTAAAAGAAAAGTTTGCCTTTAGTTATACTTTAAAATATAATTTAATGTGGAAAAATAACAGTCTTGCAATATTCTGATATTTATATTTGTGGCTTTAACATTTTGATATCAAATCTATCAAGAGATAAAATAAACACATGCAAAACAAGTTGTATGTCCTTGTGATTTGATGCCATTGTGTGCTTAAAATTGCCCAAAGTCATGTTGATTTATGCTTTGTCTGAATCAGATAACTCTTTCTTGCTGCTTTCATCACCACTGTCTAATTCATTTCCAATATATGTGATTGATCCTCACTACATAAGGATATTTATTAAATTACATTTCATTTTTCTAACAGGTGGTGTAGCAAATAGGATTTTTCTAGTGAAGTCCAAGATGAGTCACACCAACAAGAAGAGATTTGCCTGTCCCGAGTGTGGTAAACAGTTTGATTTCTTGTTGCACCTTAGTTATCACCAGATTTCTCACAAAGCACAGCATCTGTGTCCTAAATGTGGACAACGTTTTAAAACCAAAGCGGAGTACGCTCTCCACCAAAAAACTCACACTGGAGAGAAGCCATGTTCCGAATATGTCAAATATTTAATGGCCAGGTCAGCTCACAGCAACCACCCAGAGGTTCACACAGGACCGAAGCTGTTCTACCGCTCAGAATGTGGCAAATGCTCTAAAGCTAAAAGAGGCCTTAAAATAAGCAAGACTTACGAAGGAATGAGACCCAACTCATGCACTAAACCATGTCTGTTCTTTAGAATGCAATCACGGCTTATAACCGACCCAATGATTCTCAAGCCATTTAGATGCCCAGAATATGACAAGTATTAGATGTCCTGAATATGATAAACTTTTGAGCACCCATGGCACTCTGTTGCAGCAGCAAAAGATTTACTCAGAAGAGAAAGTGTGTGCAGAAGATAAATTGTATCCATGTTCTCAATCCAAAGAATCTTCTAAAACCAGCATAGACCACATCACTAGAGACGAGCTGATGTGCTCTGGTTCATTTCATGAAGGGTATATTACTCAACACCAGTTGACTCACACAGGGGAGAAACAGAAACGATGTTCTGAAGATGATAAATGTTTTAGTGTTCAAGGTTCGCTGATTCATCACCGACAGATTCATGCAGAAGGGAAACCATATCCATGTTCTGACTCCAACGAACCTTCTAAAACCAAGCGGATGTGCTCAGGTTTAATTCATGAAGGGAATATTGCTCAACACCAGTTGGCTCACAAGGGAGAGAAGCAGTATAGATGTTCTAAAGATGATAAATGTTTTAGAACCCATGGTACCCTGATCCAGCACCAAATGATTCATGCAGAAGAGAAACTGTATCCTTACTCTCACTCCAAAGAACCTTCTAAAAGCAAGCGTGAGTGGATGTGCTCGACCTTGGTTCATGGAGGGTATATAGCTCAACACCAGTTGACTCACACAGTAGAGAGGCAGTATGGATGTTCTGAACATGATAAATGTTTTAGAACTCATGGTACCCTGACCCAGCACCAAAACATTCATGCAGAAAAGGAGTTGTATGCAGAGGAGAAACTGTATCAATGTTCTAGATCCAAGGAACCCTTTAATACCAGAGTAGATCACATCACTAGGGATAAGCGGGTGTACTTGGGTTCAGTTCATGGAGGGAATATTACTCAACAGCAGTTGACTCACACAGGAGTGATGTGGTATGGATGTTCTGAACATGATAAATGTTTTAGAACCCATGGTACCCTGATTCAGTACCAAAAGATTCATGCAGAAAATAAACTGTATCCATGTTCTGACTCCAAAGAACCTTCTAAAAGCAGGAATGAGCAGATTTGCCCAGTTTTAGTCCATGAAGGGAATATTACTCAACAGCAGTTGACTCACACAGGAGAGAAGCAATATTATTATTATTATTATTATACAGTATTTATATAGCGCCGACAGTTTGCGCAGCGCTTTACAATATTCAGGCAGACAGTACAATACAATACAATTCAATACAGGAGGAATCAGAGGGCCCTGCTCGGTAGAGCTTACAATCTAGAAGGGAGGGTTAAATGATACGAGAGGGAAATAACTGTGGGGGGATGGGTTGATTGAGAATAAAAAGTGCAGTTGTTAGGTGGCGGCAGGATAGGCTTCCCTGAAGAGAAAAGTTTTCAGGGATCGCCTAAAGGTGGTAAGATTTGGGGATAGTCTGACAAATTGGGGTAGGGAGTTCCAGAGGATGGGAGCAGCTCGGGAGAAGTCTTGGAGACGAGTATGAGAGGAGGTAATGAGGGAGCTGGAGAGCAGGAGGTCTTGGGAGGAGCGAAGAGGACGGTTAGGTTGGTATTTTGAGACTAGGTTGGTGATGTAGCTGGGTGCAGAGTTGTGGATGGCTTTGTAGCTCATGGTTAGTATTTTGAACTTAATTCGTTGGGTGAGTGGCAGCCAATGGAGGGATTGGCAGAGAGGGGTGGCAGACGCTGAACGGTTTGTAAGGTGGATAAGTCTGGCAGCGGCATTCATGATGGACTGGAGGGGGGATAGTCTATTTAAAGGTAGGCCAGTGAGGAGGGAGTTGCAGTAGTCGAGGCGAGAGATGACCAGGGAGTGAATCAGGAGCTTTGTGGTTTCATTGGTTAGGAAGGGACGTATTTTAGAGATGTTGCGGAGGTTGAGGCGGCAAGCCTTGGAAAGTGATTGGATGTGGGGCCAAAAGGAAAGTTCAGAATCCAGGATGACACCAAGCACCCTAGCATGTGGGGATGGGTGGATGGTTGTGCCATTGCTCTTGACAGTGAAGTCAGGGGAAATGGCATTTGGGGGAGGAAATATTATGAGTTCGGTTTTGGACAAGTTGAGTTTGAGGAAGTGGTGAGACATCCAGGCAGATATGGATATGGATCTTCTGACTTTAATAAATGTTTTAGCATCCATGATACCCTGATCCAACCTGAAAATATTCAGGCAGAAGATAAATTGTATGCAGAAGAGAAATTGTATCCATGTTCTGAATCCAAAAAACCTTCTAAAACCAGCATAGATTGCATCACTAGGGATGAGCGGATGTGCTCTGGTTTGGTTCATGGAGGATATATTACTCAACACCAGTTGACTCACACGGGAAAAAGGCAATATGGATGTTCTAAACATGATAAATGTTTTAGTGTTCAAGGTTCCGTGACCCATCACCGAAAGATTCATGCAGAAGATAAATTGTATGAATGTTCTGAATCCAAAGAGCCTTTTAAAACCAGCATAGATCACATCACTAGGGATGAGCAGATGTGCTTAGGTTCAGTTCACGGAGGGTTTATTATTCAACCACAGCTGACTCACACAGGAGAGAGGCAGTATGGATTTTCTGACTATGATAAATGTTTTAGAACCCATGGTACCCTGATTCAGCACCAAAAGATTCCTACAGAAAATAAATTGTTTGCAGAAAAGAAACTGTATCCATGTTCTGGATCCGAGGAACCTTTTAAAACCAGCATAGATCACATCACTAGAAATGATCAGATGTGCTTGGATTTGGTTCATGAAGGGTATATTACTCAACAGCAGTTGACTTACACAAGAGAGAGGCAGTATGGATGTTCTGAACATGATAAATATTTTAGAACCCATGGTACCCTGACCCAGCACAAAAAAATGAATGCAGAAAAGAAATTGTTTGCGGCAGAGAAATGTTACCCATGCTCAGAATCCAAAGAACCTTTTAAAACCAGCATATATCACATCATTGGGGGTGAGTGGATGTGCTCGGATTTGGTTCATGAAGGGTAACAGAAATCCTGTGTGAAGTTTGAAAATACCAAAATTAAAGTTGAGCCATACTGAAGTCTATCAGGGTCCGTGATAATAAACTCTGGTTATTTTTATGGCCAATAGGCAAGGATTGTCAAAATAGGGAGCAGGGAACTGTACCAATGCAAAATAGCTTCAAAAAATAATACCATCCTTTAATGGGATTTTGAGGGCTACATGGGGAAAAAACACCATTCTGTTAAAGTTGCACTCCAGGGATGATATATTTTGCATACTTACATTGGGCCAGCTTGGCATACCTTGGTGATACCTGCTAATAAGAAAATAATTCGAAAATTATTCTCTAACGGACTCCTGGATAGTGGTGAAACACGACAGGGCTTCACATCCATTCCTGCTGTATCCAAAATTAAATATGTCTGAACTTGCACTCTAATGTGATAAAATATAGATCTGGCCCAACAGCAGTGGAGTCACATGAGAAAGAACCTACACCTGCTTTGTAATCTGCAAAATCTTCTAGATGCTGGAATACACTGGCGAGAGAAGTCATATCCATTTTCTACGCACAAGAAAAATTGTAAGACCCCTTTCACACTGAGGCGGGTTTCAGGCATTTTAGTGCTAGAAATAGCCTCTGAAAAGCACCTGCAAACCGCCTCCCATTGATTTCAATGGGTGCTTTCACACTGGGGCGGTGCGCTTGCGGGACGTTACAAAAAGTCCTGCAAGCAGAATCTTTGGGGCAGATTTGAAGTGCTACAAATAGCGCTTCAAAGATGCCCCTGCCCATTGAAATGAATGGGCAGCGCTTCCAAAGCATGCCACAAAATGGGTCCACTAGCACCCGAAAACCGGTGCAAAATTGCTGCTAAAACGCTGCTAAGGCACGGCAAAAGTGCTGTTTTAGCGGTGCTTCAGTGTGACAGGGGTCTAAGCTAAATGCACATCAGAACATACACGCAGGATAAAAATCAAAATAGTCTGAAGGGGTTGATTATAAAGATGGAACAGTGATCAGCACCACTGCTGCCGTACAGTCCAAGGATTCTGAAAAGACTAGCAGAATGAAGTTCATATGTTCTCCCTCTGTTTCTTCCAGGCTTTATTAGAATCAGGAATACATCAAAATAATGTATTTCTTAGAATTAGAAGGTCACTTAGTGAAACATTGTTTATAATATAATAATTCATGATAAAGTTTGTAAGAGATTACTATATACTGTAGTTCATAGTAATAGAAATTAAAAACAAAAATCAAAATGATCGCTATTATTGTACAAACTAATCTTAACCACTTCAGCCCCGGAAGGATTTCCCAGGTTAGGACCAGAGCCCTTTTTGCCATTCGGCGCTGCGTCACTTTAACTGACAATTGCGCGGTTGTGCAACGGTGTACCCAAACGAAATTTGCGTCCTTTCTTTCCCTCAAATAGAACTTTCTTTTGGTGGTATTTGATCGCCTCTGCATCATTTCTGATTGCTGCTATAAACAAAAAAAGAGACATTTGCAAAAAAAAAAAAAAAACCCAGTTTTTCTTACGTTTTGCTAAAATACAAATCCAAAAAAAATATAAAAAATTTTTTTTCATTAATTGTGGCTGATTTATATTCTTCCTCATATTTTTGGTAAAAATCGCAATTGGCGTTTATTGATTGGTTTGCGCAAAAGTTGCCACGTTTACGGATGATGAGAATTAATTTCTGGGGTTTCTATTTTTTTATTTTTTACGAGTAATGGCGGCGATCTGCGATTTTTAGCATTAGTGGTACTGCGATATTGCAGCGGACATGTCGGACATTTTTGACACTTTTTTGGGACCAATGACATTTATACAGCGATCAGAAATGTAAATATCCACTGATTACTGTATAAATGTCATTGGCAGGGAAGGGGTTAACATGCAGGGGGAGATCTAGGGGTTAACTGTGTTCCCTAGGAGTGTTCTAACTGTGGGGGGGGGGCTGGGCTACCATGGGCATAAGAGATCTAACTGATCCCAGTGACAGGGATCAGTAGATCTCCTATGCCCGCACTGACAGAGCGGGGAACTGCCGTGTTTACATTGGGGGGTTCCCCGTTCTTTTGCTGTGGCCGCTCATCGCGGCTCACCGACGGACATCGGGTCCGCCCGAGCCACGGGCTGGCACACTCCTCCCTGGTGGCCACTCCGCAAATCGCCATTTATTTACGGCGATTCGCAGGACACGTCGACACAGCCGCAGTAAATATACTGTAGGCAGTGTGGAAGTGGTTAAAGTGATACAAAACCTAAAAGCATTTTTTTACCTTAATGCATTCCTTGTATTAAGGTAAAAAACTTTTTCTATTTCTGCCCCCCCTTCCCCCTGTGTGATGTGGAAGGGAGGGAACAAGAGAACCAGAATTATGCTTGGCTGCATCAATTTTCACCTCTCTTCCTCTTCACATAGCACTGAAGCAGCAGCATTGGCTCCTGCTGCTGTCAATCAAATGCAGTGAGGAGGAAGTGGGGCTAAGTACTTCTGTGTAAGTCTATAGAGCACGACTCCATAGACACACAGCTCGGAAGCGCACAAACACACAGCGATTGGTTTACTAAATCTGAAGAGTGAAAAATCTGGTGCAGCTGTGTGTGGTAGCCAATCAGCTTCTAACCTCAGCTTATTTTTTTAAAATAACAAAAATGTTATACTTACCTCCTCTGGGCAGTTGGATTTGCACAGAGCAGCCCAGATCCTCCTCTTCTCAGGTCCCCCTTCTGCTCTCCTGGCCCCTCCCTCTGGTGAGTGCCCCCTCAGCCAGCAGCTTCCTACAGGGGGCACCCGAGCCAAGTCAGAGCTTTGTGTATCCATGCAGACACGGAGCCCTGGCCCAGTCCCCTCTCTCCCCTGATTGGCTGACTGATTTTGTTGCCGTGTCTCAGCCAATCAGCTGTCCCAGACACTCCTCCTAAGACACTTGTGGACATTGCTGCAGAGAGAAGGGGCTCAGGTAAGTAATTAGGGGGTTCTGGGGTGGCTGCTAGACACAAAAGGTCTTTATCTTAATGCATAGAATGCATTAAGATAAAAAAATCTGCCTTTACAACTCTTTTAAGCTTTGACATTAAAACCTGGAAACTGATTGGTTTCTATGCAGAGCTGCACCAGATTTTGCCCTCTCTAGTCTTAGTAAATCAACCCCTGAGTGTCTCCATAGCAAGCAGCTGGCTATAGGGAAACACAAAGAAGAGGGGAAGCCATGAGCACTGCCAGGGATCCAAGAAGAGGAGGATTGGGGTCACTCTGTGCAATACCACAGCACAGAGCAGGTCAGTATAACATGTTTATTTTAGTTTAAAAAATGTATTTGACGTTAGTAAAACTTTGAAGCAGACCTTGACCTTAGAATGCAAGGTCCACTTTACTGACAGACCTCTAACTCTAAAAAATCGGAAACAATTAGAAAAAAAAAATCATATCTTGGACCTTGCTTTCCCAGGATTTTGAGTGTCAGGGTTTGTGCTCAAAATGCTTAATTTTTGTATCCTTGTTAAATATTCATTATTTGGGCTGGGGGTTGTCAGGATAATTTCTGTTAGTAAAGTTATTGAACATGATTAAAAAGTTATGGTCAATCATTGTTAAGAATTTGGAGAATAAATAAATGTAAATAGAAATCAAAATGTAAATATTAAAGAATAAAGAAAAAATCAAAAAGTAATACAAGGCCATATTATCAGTCATTCAGGACCCATTCACACTACTGTGGTGAATTAGTGCACTAGAGTTAAAGTGTTACTAAACTCTTAATTTTTAAAAAAATTAAAATAACAAACATGTTATACTTACCTGCTTTGTGCAGTGGTATTGCCCGATCCTCCTCTTCTGGTGTCCCCGGTGGCGATCTTGGGTCCTCCTCTTCTTCAGCTGGACTACCATAGCCAGCAGCTGGCTATGGGGAGAGGTAGCCTCTGCACTCCTGAGATGTGCGTCTATGGAGCCGTGCGCCATAGACTTACACAGCGGGACTTAGGCCCGCCCCCCTCCACTTCCTCTGATTGACACCAATGGCTCCTGCTGCTGCTGGAATGCAGTGTAAAGAGGAAGTAAAGGGAGAATAGATGTAGCCCTGCACAGCGCTGATCTATTCTCCCTTATCTTCCCCTTCACACAGGGGAAGGGGGGCAAAGGGACACTGAAAACGTTTTTAACCTTAATGCAAACATTGCATTAAGGTAAAAATGTTTTTAAGTTTAGTAACACTAAGTTAGGCAGCCCATTTATGAAAAGAACAACCTCAAACAAGAGGGGATTTTTAAGGCAATTGAGTAGACTGAAAATAGTATTTTTTTCTTAAAAATTCATCAATTTTATTCATACAAAAAAATGTTTTTTTTAAAGAGAAAGACAGTACAAAATTCCATAAAAAGGATATTTTACAGTTACATGTGACATCAGAATACTTCAATGGACCATATGAATCAATGTATACATTCAGGTTGGAAAACGGTATTCCCCTTGGATGGCAAGACCATCAATGACTGTAAATGATATCAGTCCACGGGAACATCCAACGCTTTTCAAAAAGGTTAAATTACATCTTCATCAGGGATATTATACCATATTCTGTGAACATAAGATTCATTTTTAGTAACAATTCCAGCACAAAAGCAGATCATGTCATAAGTCCACCCAAAAACCAAACTCAAACTTGAGTTTGGTTTTTGGGAAGACTTATGACATGATCATGAATAAAATTGATGATATTTTTAAGAAAAATATACTATTTTCAGTCTACTCAGTTGCCTTAAAAATTCCCTCTTGTTTGAGGTTGCTCTTTTCGTAAATGATATGGGATGTGGCAATGACACACAGGTCACTATGGGTAATATTCATTAAAGGCAGCCCATTTATTTGAATGGACTGCCTAACAAATTATAACTTCTGCATACAGCATGTTTGGTAGTGCACTGTTATGAAGCTGGCAATACACTGATCAAAATTTTGATTAGTGTGTGGCAGTCCACGCTTGATTGAAGTCAATTCATTTGATTGACTTCTGTTGAAGGGACTAGAGCATTTTTTTCATTTCTTTCACGCATGTAAAAATCTGCATTTTTTTTGGCTATAAAATGACTTAACCTCCCCCCCCCAGGACAGAAGACCTGTAGAATAAAAAGAGAGTTGTTGCAATTTTCTTTGTTGCAACATATTTGCGCAACTGTATATTAAATGCATATTTTCCATAAAAAATAATGTCAATTTTAGTGCAAACACACATGCAATATATTACACAATTGTTTGTTAAAATATACAAGTTGAGATTGCATCAATTAAATAGATACCAAAAATTGCCAAGTCTAAAAATTGGGTGCACCCATGATATTGCAAAAAACTGCGGTACCCAAAAATCTCCATAGACAACGCTATCCATTGGG
This sequence comes from Glandirana rugosa, assembly GCA_018402905.1. Classification (NCBI taxonomy): domain Eukaryota; kingdom Metazoa; phylum Chordata; class Amphibia; order Anura; family Ranidae; genus Glandirana; species Glandirana rugosa. The sequence continues at coordinate 308,508 of BLSH010076402.1, read as the reverse complement.
GGTGCCCTTTAGCGCGACCAGCGTTGTGTGGTAGTACTTGCCGCCCTTTTTCCATTCAGGCTATGCCTGTGATCTTCTATCCTGCTGTGACTCCGTGTGCATTTTCTCTTGGCATTAGGGTGAGTGATCAATCGTGTCTTACCTTAGGATTGATTTACTAATTATATACCATATGTATTGATGTGTGCATGCCTAACTGTTTGATCATAACCTGTATGTATCTACTTACAGTATTCATATGCAACCAATACTGTATCCTTATGGTTATTATATTACACTCTAGACATCTATACTGCTTGACCAGCACAAATAAATCCTCTGAAGAAGGCCATTAGTATGGCAGAAACATGTCAGGAATAGCCAATGAGCCCCCGTCTTGTGTACATCGAGCTTGGGCCCATGTGACACATATACTGGTCTTTTGCATTTTGTATATCTTCCTATATTGCCATTTATTTTTATCTATGATTGTTACATAGAGGTTTTTACCTCGTTTTTTATGATGTAATATGTACCAATAAAATGTCTATTTTACTATATATTATTCCTTTACTTTGTCTTCATCGTGCCTTAAAAGTCCAGGGGGTTCCTTCCATTTTTGCACATAGTTCTAAAAACTCTCTATAGTCTATTTTGGATGTTGGCACGTTCTATAAATACTGCATTTCCGCAACAATATACATTTGCATAGACAACGCTTAAAAGCTTTTACGGCTCATCAGTTTCGAGTTGTATTGTCCGCTTGGTCATTTTTACCTACAGGTAAGCCTATAATAAGGCTTACCTGTAGGTATAATGAATATTCACCTTGCATACAGCCGCTGACATCAGCGGCGCATGCACAGTGAAGGTCCGGTGTATCGCATACCACGCCCCCTTAATGGAGAATTATACAAAAAAAGATTAGTTAAAAGTGCTTTTTTTTTTTACCACTACTATTCTTTTATACTAGCTTTTGCAATTTACAAATACAGCAATTTAGAAATTGGATGAAAGGTTTAGCACAGATAAAAAGGTACATTTTATATACAACTATATAGATCAGACGAAAATGAGGGACAAATAAGTAAAACAGAGGAACATTTTTCTAAATCAGGGACAATCCCTCAAAATCAGGGACAGTTGGGAGCTATGGGTACAGGGCCAGGGCCCCATTAGGTCAACAGGGTCAACTGCCTGTTTGGTGCCAAAAGACAAGTCCACCTTGCTTCCTTTCTCTCTGCACAGCAACCTTACTATACCACTATGCAGTGAAGAAGAGGACACTCACGCTTAGGGTTGCCACCTCATCCCTTTAAAACCTGAACACATATGAATTACACAGGTTCTGTGGCTAATTAAGGTGGTAATTACACTCACTTGGTGCCTTATCTGCATCAAATTAGCCTCAGAACCTGTGTAATTCATATGTGTTCGGGTTTAAAGGGATGAGGTGGCAACCCTACTCACGCTGCCCATACTGGACTTCCTAGCCAGCTTCAGCTGCTGTCACTGGCTGGCTGGCTGGGTCAGGGATGGAGCAGCTAAAGCAGTTCCCAGCAAGAGCACAGCAACAGTACCAATGTGTGGAGCAGCAGGCAGCAGATACAGGATGGAGCCTAGAGCGGGTGAGTGTGCGTGGGAATTCTGTATTCTACAAGAGAGCTAATGGCTTTTGTCGCATGTCCAGGTGTTTGAACTGTGGGGTTGATTTACTAAAGCTGGAGAGTGCAAAATCTGGCGCAGCTCTGCAGAGAAACCAATCAGTTTCCATTTTTTTTGTCAAAGTTTAATTGAACAAAGTGAAGTTAGAAGCTGATTGGCTACCATGCACAGCTGCACCAAATTTTGCACTCTCCAATTTTAGTAAAACAACCCCATTGTGTACATCACTGGGCTATAGGAGAATGTGAAGTTGAATTGAACATATGCTTCCTCAAAGTTGCAAAAATATATGGGCTCAGGTGCGTTTAGCATGCATTATGTAGAACAGTGGTTCTTAACCCTGTCCTCAAGTACTCCCAACAGGCCATGTTTTGGGAATTTCTCTTAGATAAAATAGCTGTCCAAAATACCAAGCCATTGACTCTGATTTAAAGCACCTGTGCAAGATAAAGGAAAACCTGTAAACATGGCCTATTAGGGGTACTTGAGGTCAGGGTTGAGAACCACTGATGTAGAACCCATCCCGATGCATGTTTTTTTTCCTATGCGTAGGGATTGCATTGGGCAAAGCAGCCCAACACAGGTAAAGGGAGCTGGTGCAAACAAATCCCTATATATTATTGATCATGTAATGAGCTGTTAAAACATTCTGTTCATATGTATGGTTGTTAGAACTGTATGGGCAGGATAACAGGCATTCCTTCTAGGTATCTGTAAATGGGGTTACACTTGAACGGTTCTGCCAGGTAGGCTGTATGAGGCCCCGGTAGGGTTGCCACATCATCCCTTTAATCCAGGACACATATTAATTGCACAGGTTCTGTGGCTGATTAAGGTGGTATTTAACCTGTTCAGATCCGCGCTATAGCCAAAGTACGGCTCCAGCGTGGATCTGAATTTCCGGGTGGACGTCCATGGACTTCCTGGCCATGTGCGCGCTCCCGGCGCGCACTCACAGGCGGCGGCGCGCGCGCGCCGCACGCAGCATGGGCGTGCCCGTAGGTCGGGCGGACTCGATGTCCGCTCGAGACCCGCGATCCCCTGTCAGACCTGCAGAACGGGGAACCGCCGATGTAAACACGGCGGTTCTCCGTTCTGCTGAAGGGGACATACCAGATTAGGGTTGCCACCTCACCCCTTTAAACCCGAACACATATGAATTACACAGGTTGTTCTGAGGCTAATTTAATGCAGATAAGGCACCAAGTGAGTTTAATTACCACCTTAATCAGCCACAGATCCTGTGTAATTCATATGTGTTCGGGTTTAAAGGGATGAGGTGGCAACCCTATACCAGATCTACTGATCCCTGTCACTGGGATCAGTTAGATCTGTTATGTCCCGACCAGCCCCGGCCCCCCACAGTTAGAATACACCCAGAGAACATATTTAACCCCTTCACTGCCAATGACATTTATACAGTAACCAGTGGACATTTACATTTCTGATCGCTGTATAAATGTCATTGGTCCCAAAAAAGTGTCAAAAATGTCTGACATGTCCGCCCCAATATCGCAGTCCCGATAAAAATCGCAGATCGCCGCCATTACTAGTAAAAAAATAAATAATAAAAACGCCATAAATCAATTCCCATAGTTTATAGACACGATGAACTTTTGCGCAAACCAATCAATATACGCCTATTGCGATTTTTTTTTTACCAAAAATATGTAGAAGAATATATATTGGCCAAAACTGTTGAATAATTTTTATTTTTTATATATTTTTTTTTGGTATTTATTATAGCAAAAAATATTGTTTTTTTTTCAAAATCATCGCTCTTTGTTTGTTTATGGCGGCAATCAGAAATGACGCAGAGGGGATCAAATACCACCAAAAGAAAGCTCTATTTGCGGGGAAAAAATGTAGTTTGGGTACAACGTCGCACGACCGCACAATTCTCATTCAGAATGTGACATCGCTGAAAGCCAAAAATTGGTCTGGGCAGGAGGGGGGTTTAAGTGCCCAGTAAGGAAGTGGTTAAACTCACTTGGTGTCTTATCTGCATTGAATTAGCCTCAGAACAACCTGTGTAATTCATATGTGTCCTGGATTAAAGGGATGATGTGGCAACCCTAGGCCCCGAGGCTTTCTTCTTCTTTTTTTATAAATTATTTAATTGGGAAAAGCAGCAGTACAAAATCAGTATAAAGCACTTGTTACAAGATACAGATCATAAAAACATTAGTAACACAGCACTAATACCACAAAGTTAATTAAAACAAAGGTACACATTGCAAGCAGTGTTCATTTTCGCAGCAAATTTTGATTCAGTTTTAGGTCTCATCGTATGAAAAAATATAAGCAAAACGTCGGGCCCGATGTCAGGGAAAAATCTGTGTTTTTTTTGGCGCTTTGCATTGGCGTTAATGAGCATTAATGTGCGTTAATGAGCGTCAGTGAGCGTCGGCGCCAATAGGCGTTTTAAAAAAAAAAACATTCCTCTGCTGTTTTTTAACCTCAAAACATTGGCGTCAATAACGCCGGTTAACGCCGGTACAGCGTTAGTGAGCGTTTTTCGGCATCGGCGTCAAAAACGCCAAAACGTTATAGCCTTGGAACGCGCTGGCCGTGGGTTCTACTTTCAGCTCACTAACGCCGATGCCCACTTCAGCTCAAAAACGTTGGCGTTTTTAAGGGGCCATTGAATAACATGGAGCGCTATAAAAACGCTAAAAAATGTGGCTGTAAAAAACGCCCGTGTGTATGAGGCCTTAGTCTTAGGACTAAAATGGCATTTTAGTTTTAGTCCCATTTTAGTCTTCTGCAGTTGTCTTAGTTTTAGTCCTATTTAGTCGACTAAATCTCCAGGACATTTTAGTCTACTAAAATAATTTTAGTTGACTAAAACTAATTTTAGTCGTCTAAAATCTAATGGGTGTAGTTAAATTGTAATGCATTATTTAAGCATTTCCCTACAATTTCCAAACTTATTATATACTGCTGGAGTCAGAAATCGAATATGTTATTATTTATGGTATTGAGGTATGAACATGCACTACAGACCAGTGTTCATTTTGATGTCAAATTTCAATTTAGTTTTTGTCTTAGTCTTTTGACTAAAATGCCTTTTTAGTTTTAGTCATATTTTAGTCATCTCAATTGTTTTAGTTCTAGTCATATTTTAGTTGACTAAAATGGTATTAAGTTGGTCGACTAAAATATTTTAGTCGACTAAATAACACTGATTGCAAGAAACATTAGTCTCAGGTCCCGATTGCAATAACCCCATCCCAACTACCAAATGACTACCATTTCCCAGAGGTTTTTTTTTTTTGGCGAGTGGTTAACCACTTCAGCCCCGGAAGGATTTCCCACTTTAGGACCAGAGCACTTTTTGCGATTCAGCACTGCATCGCTTTAACTGACAATTGCGCGGTCGTGCAACGTTGTACCCAAACAAAATTTGCGTCCATTTTTCCCCACAAATAGAGCTTTCTTTTGGCGGTATTTGATCCCCTCTGTGTCATTTCTGATCTGATAAACAAAAAAAGAGCGACAATTTTGCAAAAAAACCCAAATTTCTTACTTTTTCTAAAATACAAATCCCAAAAAAAAATATAAAAAAACATTTTTTTTCCATTGGTTTTGGCTGATTTATATTCTTCCTCATATTTTTGGTAAAAAAAAAAATCGCAATCGGCGTTTATTGATTGGTTTGCGCAAAAGTTGCCGCGTTTACGGATGATGAGAATTAATTTCTGCGGTTTTTTTTTTTTTTTTTAGTTTTTACTAGTAATGGCGGCGATCTGCCATTGTTAGCGGTACTGCGATATTGCAGCGGGCATGTCGGACAATTTTGACACTTTTATGGGACCAATGGGACCACATTTAGTACAGATAAGAAGTGCGTCTGTGTAAAGCTGTGATAGCTCTCCTGAGTGCAGTGCTCCAGGCTGGATCAAGATCAGACTGACAGTCAAGAGTCTCAGTGTGTGTTACCATACAGCCGCCGACATCCTGCATGTGAAACGCCCGCTCACAACAAGGATCCTCTGATGACAGGCAGACTCAGCCCAGGTGCACACCCACGTGGTCATAGGGTAGAGATAACTGATACCCGATGCTTGGGTTGCTTTGACAACATGTTTCAGAGGGCAGAGCCTCCTTCTTCAGGTCTCTGAAGAAGGAGGCTAGCTCTACCCTCAGCTGTCTCTACCCTATGACCACGCGCCCACGATTCAGAAATGCCGCAAATCGCAGGACCCCCTTGCGATTCCCCCTATTTTGAATGGCACCAAATTGCAGCGCAATTTTACTGTGATTTCGGCTGACGGATTGTGGTAAGATCACGGTAAAAACATGCAAAAAGAATCTCTGGACGCCCAATGCCCAAAAAAAGTACAAGAGCTTCTTTGGCGCATCAGGCATCCCACAATTCTGTTTGCACATTTTTACAGTGATTTTATCGCGATTCGGCTGCAGAAATCGTGGCAAAGTCGCATTGCGATATCATGCCATTCAGGGATAGCATGGGCATCCCACGATTTGCTGCATTTTCAAATCGCGGGTAGAATCACGGCAATTCTGCCCGCAAAACGGAACACTATAGTGTGAATGGAGCCTACTAAATGTGAGTGTTTAGTGTTAAGGCCTGTACACACAATGTAAAATTCGGACGGGAATTGTCATCGACAGCCTGTCGTCCTAAAATTCTTACCTTTAGTATGCTAGATTAGACAGCCAATTGCTTTTTTCGTCAGACAAAAGCTGGATGTCCAGACTAGTATATTTTTGTCTGTCAACAACGCCACGTCCGATTTTCGGATGGTGTGTACAGAAATCAACACGCAAAAGTCAAAAGTACAAACATGCATGTTCGGAATCCAGGAACGACCCGGAAGTGTTCGCTTGTGTAAACTGGCGATCGTAATTCACAATTAACATTCGTGAAGTGACACCCCAAAAAAGAAATCCCTCTTTATACGCTCATAGTACGTCACTACATTTGCCTTTGTCGAACGACATTTTCGTATAGTCAGTACACTTTGCAAAATCATGGACACGCGCTTTTGACAAAAATCAGAAGCGCGGTCCTACGTCAATCGAACCATGTGTACGAGGCTTAACTTTGATTCTTTTTATCTCTAAACAATAAACAGTATTGCACTAGGAGCCCTCTGTCTTTCTATTTTATCTTTGCAGTTGTCAGTTCTCCTGCTGGTTGACAGAGCAGCACGGCTCACTACATACCACACCGAATTAAACCCTGCCTTGGTGAACACTTCAGACTCCTAAAAAACATTTTTTATTGCTACAAAAAGTGTAACTGCTGACTTTTAACTTTAATAAACGCATACTCACCTGTCTCACGATCCAGCAATGTGGCCATCTGAACACTTGGTTCTCTCTCCTGCCTTTCTCTGGCACCGATATCACTAGTGTGGGCACCCTGCTGTGGCAGCTTGCGGCTTCACAGTCGGATGCGCACTGCGCATGCGCGAATTGCACTGCACGTCCTGAATGGCTTGGCAATCTTCTGGGACTTGTGACGTGTTCCAGAAGATCGCAGGGAGGGAGCAGGAGAGGAGAACTCCCTAGGTGGCCTGAGTGTAACTGGGAGCTGGGTACCTTTCAAAACTAGGTACCCGCCCTGAAAAAACGGGCCAAATGTGGCATATCAGGGGGTCAGGAGTCCTTAAAGCGGAACTTCCACTTTTGAGTGAAACTCAGCTTTAAGCATTTCAATTAACAATGAAATAATTGTTTTATTCGTTGTTGGTATCTGTTGAGCCAATTATCATATTGTTTATTTTAAGGATCCTTCCTGATTCTGTATATCCCAGCCCCATATTAAAATGCTAATGACTGGGATGATCAATGAAAACAAAGGATAGTTGCACTGTTCAATAAGAAGTAAGAAACGTGCCTTTAGTTAGGTAGATTAAACCTATTAGCAAATCTAATATCACTTCATGTTGGTGAGTGGTGGAAATGTAATTAGGATGAGGTAGAGCTCAGTGAGTTGCTAGTATTACAGACTGGCCAGGAGAAGAGGGAGCTGCTGAGATATCTCTAACTATACTACACTATTCCAGGTATCTATACGTTGTTTGATGGTGTAATCAATTTGTTTACTTTATGATGCTTTACATTTATGTGGATTTTTTATGTCAATTGTATAATGTATTAACCATATATATTTTTTTCGACAATTTGCTTTGGGTGTAAATCAAGTGCAAAATAATTGTGCATATATCATTAATAAAAACTATATAAAGAATGTTGATATATAAACAATGTAACAAATAACAGTCTCTTGATATAAAGTGCTAGTGCAAGCCAGTGCAAAAATGGTGACTTCTTGATAATTTTCTTATTTCATTCATCCGACTTAATGTTCTTCCTTTTTCGTGCTCATAAAGTGCTCATGCTGTGCTTAGTGCAAAATTAAAAGTTTTTTTAGGGTATTCTTCCCTCCTTACCAGATCCCAATGACTCTCCACCCGTACGGTGTGGAAGAGTCCCTGCGCGCTTGTGGTCTACAATCCGACCCAGGATATGTTGTCCTTCTCTGTCTGCTCACTCTCGTCTCCGATTCCCACCGTGTAATATGTGAAAGGAAAGATATCTCATCGCATACCTCTTTGCAAAGTGTTTATTGGCCCATATTCACAGAACAATCCATACGACAAAAACTACTGTGATCGTTCCGTGACCGCAAACAGTGAGCAGACAGAGAAGGACAACATATCCTGGGTCGGATTGTAGACCACAAGCGCGCAGGGACTCTTCCACACCGTACGGGTAGAGAGTCATTGGGATCTGGTAAGGAGGGAAGAATACCCTAAAAAAACTTTTAATTTTGCACTAAGCACAGCATGAGCACTTTATGAGCACGAAAAAGGAAGAACATTAAGTCGGATGAATGAAATAAGAAAATTATCAAGAAGTCACCATTTTTGCACTGGATTGCACTAGCACTTATATCAAGAGACTGTTATTTGTTACATTGTTTATATATCAACATTCTTTATATAGTTTTTATTAATGATATATGCACAATTATTTTGCACTTGATTTACACCCAAAGCAAATTGTCGAAAAAAATATATATGGTTAATACATTATACAATTGACATCAAAAATCCACATAAATGTAAAGCATCATAAAGACACTTAGTATACACGGTATAGGGTGAATATTTGCATTTGGCAAGCGCTGTTAATAACAGGATCCTTTTCCCTGTTCCCAATTTTTTAAGTATCCCTACACTGCAATTTTGCACATAGGCTACAGCAGCAGCTGCATAATAACGCAAATTACTGTGGCGCGTATATTACAATAACTTTTAATTTGTTTACTTTGACAAATGTATTTTAGCTTGAATGTGTTACAATCTCATTTTATTTTATTTCCAAGCAAATTTTGCACTTATTGTGTACATTAAGTTTGTTCACCATTTGCATTTGAATTTGGTTATTGTTTTGATATTTATTGTTCAAAATGTATCTCTGAAAATTTCCATTTTTTAATAGGGCGTGTAGAGTGAAAGTCTCCGTAACTGTTTGCTTTCTGTGGCCCTGCTAAGGAGTTTTTATTCTCATTTACTGACCTGGTGAATAGGTGTCACTGGTTTTCTTTTTCTAGTTTTTTTCTGGAGTATTATACTATATTCTGTCCAGCAAAATATTTGTTTTGTTTTATTTTTTTATTTTTACTTCCCATTGCTCTTATAATGCATATATTATGGAGATGAGCAGAGGGGAATGTGTGCAATATTCCAAATCAACATTATACAATCTAGAAGGACAACACTGCTAATTGATAGAAATCATACAGTGAGTGTTTTTTTTTTTCACCCTTGCATAAAACGTTTGGAAGTGGCAGAATCACAAAGTAAAAAAGGGGAAAAAAAAGCCTGGAAAAATTGATTGCAAGAATTACATGAAAGACTTGTTACCAGCAGCAACCTATACAATTTGGGGTATATACACTTTAATCTGAATGAAAGTGAAATAGAAATTAGAGACAAAGTTTTTTTTTTATCAAGAGCATTTTACATTTTACGTGTAGTCATTAGTTATACAGTATACTGTATGTTTTTCTAAGATCTACTCTCACCAATTCTCTGTGATTACAAATTATGTATGAAAAGACATTTAGGCCGGCCATACATGGTGCAAATCTCTTTCTTGCAACCACAAGTTGCAGGAAAGAAATTTGTACAATCTCCCTATCAACACAAACAGTGCCCACAGGGGAATCCCTTGTGCCGAGCAATTGTCTGCTCCCGGCAGAGGGGACAGAGGAAGCCCTCCCCGCCAGGAGGAGACAGTGATTATCACTAGCAGCTATAGTAGCCGTGATTTGAACCATGTCTATAGTAGCCATGATTTGAACCATGTCTATAGTAGCCGAGATTTGAACCATGTCTATAGTAGCCATGATTTGAACCATGTCTATAGTAGCCGAGATTTGAACCATGTCTATAGTAGCCGAGATTTGAACCATGTCTATAGCAGCCATGATTTGAACCATGTCTATAGTAGCCGAGATTTGAGCCATGTCTATAGTAGCCGAGATTTGAACCATGTCTATAGTAGCCATGATTTGACCCATGTATGGATGGCCTTAGGCTTATTTGCTAAAATAGCTGAGAATCTTTACTGTATGAATTGCATGAATATTAATTTCAACTATCCAATCATTTGAAAAGCAAATTCACGTTTACATATTTTATCGGGACTTAATTGGATATTCAGAATGGGCATAAATTTGTTTTATACTTGTTAAAATATTTGAAGTGAACTTAATCTACAAATTAGTCAGTGAGTAAGTTTACAGCAGCTGCTCTAACTTCCATTTCCTCAGCAAGCCATTGTAAAGGTGAATACACACAAATGGAAGTTTGGCCAGTTCAGCAGGCAGTGGTTGAATTTTGATGTGTGTGTAGCCCTTTCTGTTCAACAGAAGTCAATTGGCAGATTGACTTTTGTTGAACGGACAGACTGGAAAACCTTAAGGCTACTTTAACATTGAAGCGTTTTACAGACGCTATTTAGCTAAAAATAGAGTCTGTAAAGCGCCTCAAAAGTTCCCCCCAATCCACCCCAATGTGAAAGCCCTGAGTGCTTTCACACTGGGGTGGTGCGCTAGCAGGACGTTATAAAAAGTCCTGCAAGCAGCATCTTTGGGGCGGTGAGGGGATCGGTAATATACCGCTCCTCTACCACCCCTGCCATTGAAATGAATGCCAAGCGTTTCCGAAGCGGCTGCACACCGCCTCGGTAGCACTGAGCGCCGGCACTTTTAACCCCTTTGTGGGGGGTTAAAAGTGCGGCGCTCCCTCCTGCATAGCGGAGCCCTATCGCTGGTAAAACTCTGCTAAAACTAGCGGGGTTTTACCGCGACCGCGGCTACCCGTGCAGTGTGAAAGTAGCCTTTGTGATCAGTGGCAATCAGCTGCAGGTGCTGATCAGTGTATTCTCACAGTGCAGAGGCCCTCTGTCAGAATACAATGTTGCAGTGACCTGGATTCCTCCATTCTCTTCCCTTATGTGGAAGGGAGAATCCATTCATTTTTTTTTTATTTAACCCACAGGATGAACAAAAGAGTGTGCATATTCAGCTTTAGACATAACTGGATGTTTACAGTTCAGATCCCATTTTCTTGCTGTGGCACTGTAAAATATCACGGTAACTGAAAACTGTTTGACATGGTGCAGTAAGGTAGAACTATAGGCATAACTTGTTTCCATTTTGGATAGAGTAAGAGAGGGTTATAACCCCTGTCTTTTTTTTGCCATCTGTGTCCCATCGGGGAGATTTACCTTCACTTCCTGTCCCATAGTCAAAACAGGAAGTGAAAGAAAAACTCTGCTAATTAAGGACATTTCTTGGGGACTCCAGATCACTGGAACTTGGTGTCCCATTGCAAAATTACCCCTCTACTACTTTACTGCGGACAATACAAAATTTGGAATTTCTTTTACTTTCACTTTTAATGGTAAACAGGACAAATAGAGAGTATGGATTTCCCTAACAGAGGCACAAACTGTACTAAAAAAATAATGGGTGTTCTAATCCAAATCCACTCTAACCAAAGCTTAAAAACAGTTTTGCCTTTAGTTATACTTTTAATAAGAAATACATTTTTATGATTTAATGAAAATTGGATCTTAAGTACTCATCATGTCTAGTCATTACTATATAAAAAACAATCCACTATGGGCTACATAATGATCAACTATAGTGTACACTTTTAAATATTAATCTAAAAATCAGTACAGGTGTATAACTATATTTCTATATTTCTCAGTCTGTTGGTAATTTTACAAATCTGTGTAAACATCTATTTTTATAAGGTAAATTACTAATATTAATTGTAAACCGAATACTGTAACGATTGTTGAAAAAAAATCACAACTAACATGGATTATCATTAACATAAGGCAAATCACATAGGCCTAATCTCATGAATCCTAATCTCTTAATCTCACTAAACTCAATTATAAAAATTCTGGGGATTTTTTCAGACCTCAGAGGGTAGGGAGGTTCAGGAGGGTCAAGGGGATGCAAACTTGTACTCCCCTTTCCTGGTCAGCCAGGATGCATGTGTATATGAGGATTTGATATATATTTTTGGATGATCTGTTGAAGGATCTGGAATGGATTTTGGAGGGATAGCAAGATTTTCCCCTTTTTTTTTATAATGGAGTTCCTCCTTAGTATCCATAACACACCTTAATTAACAATTAGAATTCTGATATTAATTTTCTGGGGGCAATCTTTTCAGCTTTTTTCATTCTTGCTGTAGGATATACAAAAAAAAAAAACCCATTTAGATTAACATATATATCTGAATCTCTGAATAACGAAAATTCGTACGAATATTAATTCAGGACAAAACGAATCGTACTACTCATTACTATAAAAAACAACCTACTATCGTCACTATAATGATAAACTATAGTGTTTGTATATACTAAAACTGTACTGTAAAAAAGTATTTTCTATAATTTACCTGCCAACTTTCTTTTTGTTTTAAAACTAGCATTGGGACTCCTCTAAAGTGCGCTCAAAATATATACTAGGCCCTTAAGGGTCTTTCACAAAGAAAAATAATCAGGAAAGGAAATTTAATTTAATGGCAATTTAAACTGCCATTTAAACTAAATTTTTTTTTCTTCTGTAAATATTAGTTTTATTGCAGTACTTTGTATTTACTGTACAGTTGCGTCACTTCAGGAACTACCCAGGTTTTTCTTAAATGGAAATGGGCAATTCGATTTTTTCCTTTGAAGTTGCTGCTCCCAGCAAAACTGTATTTTTTTTTTTTTTACATTTTTTTTGCATCCAGGCATATTACCCTAGCAGTGCGCAGACCAAAATGATATTTGTTCTATTAGTCTTTAAATCTTCAGAAATTATTTTAAAGATGTGGCTCCCATTGAATTCGGTGAGGTTCAGAATAACATTCAGAACTTGTGAGCTCAGAGGCGGCTCGCTAATTAGGCAAAAAAGGCGGCCGCCTAAGGCCTCACACTGCCAGGGGCCTCGCGGCCGCCTAATTTGCCCGTGCCTCAAGCTCCTGCACTGAATATAGCGGCTTGTGCGGGGAGTCTTCATTCCCGCACGCCGCAAGCTCCACTGTGTGCAGCATCCGGGATCTCTTCCCGGCTGCCTGACACACAGTGCAGAGTGGAGAGAACCGAACCCGCCCCTCCTCCTCCTGCTCTGATGATTTCCTGTGCACAGAGGAGGAGGGGAGGGAGGAAGCTCACCGCTGCACGAGAGCCACGCTGATCTGAGGTCTGTGATCCGTGTCATTTATTCAGCTGTGCAGAGGAGGGGGGGCTGAAGAAGAAGGTGAGGGAT